>JAQGBX010000809.1:0-30393 GCA_034698745.1 Megaphyllum sjaelandicum
TTACTGTATACAGTGAATTAACATTTATATAAGGTAAACTGTATTATAATATAAATAAGAATGAAAACTGCAATTTAAAAGCATATTTATAAGGCTTCAGGGTGTCAATTAAAGCCTAGCTTCGTTCAACCATCGAGAAACAAAGTACCTTTTTAAAATTAATTAAATATTAAAAAAGGTCATCATCAGCTACGAGGATATAACGGCATCCTAAGAACATACCATGACTGATGGTAAAATTTTACAAGCACCAGTTGCGATTTGCCCAATCAAACGCCACAAATTTGTCACTATTGTGAAATAAAATAATTCCAACATTTTAGAAGTTTGCAAAAATAAATCCATTTCATTCCCCTTTCAACAAAATAGTTTTTGATGGCACCCCTACTTGAACTCATTTGTGGTTTTGTAATTATAAGTACTTCTCTATTTAGGTACTTAAGCATCGACTACCGAGTCCATATATCTGAAGACGCTAGTTGTAAAGCCTGACACGAAGTATTGCAATTAATATTTGGGGAGGGTAGCTCATCTACTATTGAGAACACGCTTAACCCGATGTGCCCCTGTTATCGGTGGCCAAACAGCTTCTCTCAACAGGTAGCAAAAACCCCCAGTGAGAACTTGCCACAGCCTTCATGCAATTTCGTTCACCTGGTGGGGCATTAGCAATTCATAGATTTCCAGCAAACATGATCATTGCCATCTTTTGTATACAAGATAGGCATTGTGCCAATTTTTTGCTTCTTTAGGCTACTATTAAACCAAAGAAAGGATGTGTGTAATCCAATTTTTCCTTATGACTGAAATAATACAAAGTCTTAGCTTCATGTCAGTTTTTGCCAAAAAAGATACTAAGTATATACTATGAATGACAAGGCTCGCTTAGGCTTACCTTTATTATCTCCTCATGTAATCAACAAGCGTATTTGGTAAATTATACCAAATAATGCATGCAAAAGAGTGATTATTTTTTATAAAAAATTCTCCACAAAATGGCAAAATTTGTCGCCCTTTTTTGAACGATATCAGTTGCAACTGGCAAAATCGCCTTTGATATCGAAGAAAAATCCGCTCTTATTCGCCTTAAATATGCTCAAAATGTTGTCCCGCGCATTTTGTATTTTTCCTCATATCATTCTCTTTGAAACGAAATGGGATTATCTTTTATTGCGCAATTCTTTAAGGCATTTAGGTGCAGACAATATCCCATGAGTGATGTACCTTTGCTCAAAGAATGTGATAAGCGATGTTGTGCCCTCTATCTAACAGGGGCTGACATAAACGAGTTTGTATGCCACTGAAAATGAAAGTGAGGTTAAGGTGGGTGACAGGATGGCATAGATCTCACGAGAAATGAATAGACACCCCTCACTTCATGCAACCAAATTCCTTAGCGGTGCCTATTTCTGAAATAAGAGATTAAAGAAAAGGTTTCTTCAGTTAACCGCCTTGGGTCATCGAACATCGATCAAGACAATATCCCACGTGTGTTGAGTCCGTCTCTTGCGATCAAATTCTAGCAATCTTCTCAGTTAAATTTAGTTTCTCGTAAAAGTTGTAGGCGAAGACGATTAATGATTATTGAGAAGTGCATGGTCAAAGCGATAAAACCTATGCAAATTGGTATCATAGCCGAGTCTCAAATCACCAAATTATTCCGCCAAGGATTTACTCCCTACTGTTACTCATTTATTTATGTGGCAATCGGATAGTTAATTTGGCCACCCCTACAACTTCATATAGGCCAAAGTTTCAATCCTGGAACTTAAGCGAAGCCTTTAAATATAGGCAATAAAACAAGTGCCTGCTCTTAGCAGTTGTCCAAATTATACAGAACCCATATGTTCAGAAAGCATTCTAGAATAAGTTTTCTTCATATTTTACCGGTTGTGATATTTTTATGGCTTTCAATCTTCTTCGTGGATAGTCCAAGGCATTTAAGGGTTCTTCCACTAGACGGTGCATACAAGCAAATAGATAGCGCAACATGTTTGATATTCTAGTAATATGGGTCAAGGTTTTATACAAATAGTGGTGATTGAAGAAAAATCTTTGGTCGATCGTTTTTCTTATTTTATTTAAGAGATTTGTCATAATTTATAAGAAACTTGCTCGTGATTGTTTTATGTGTCTCACAAAAGTGACCGCAGAAATAAATTACAACTTACGGTATACTTGGTACATTTTGCAAGCACATACCAGAAAAAAAGTTGACATCTATTTGCGAGTCCATAAAACTGAGAACTAATTCAGGAGAATTCTGTATGGAACATTTCATGCACATTTTGATTAAAAAATCTGCATATACATGTAGATTATCCTATGTGAATAGTGAGTTTCGAATCACTGGGAAATATCGCGAAAATATTTCAAGACACCAATATTTAGTAACCACATTTACAGTAAATATGTGCATACATAAAATAATGTATTTTAAACAAACTGTTCCAATAATACTTTAGCCAAAATTTAGAATCTTTAGTTTAACAATGCAATGTATATGGAAGATTATCACCTATAGATTTTATTTTCACTGCAAATGTAATGCACTGTTTTCGAAAAACTAATGAATGTTTATCGTATACAGTCTGAACATCCGCAAAAGGATTCCATACTTTTTTTGAAAATGAAAGCTCAATATGCCAACATACTTTATATAAGAAACCTCATTGACTTTTTCAGACAATGGTTTTACCACGCCTCCCTCACACCGAGTTTTCTTAAAAAATGAATACGACATTATTTCCACATTAGATATTTGCCATCAGAAAATGGTAGCAAATATGGCAACAGAAACATAAGAAAATGGGGCTGAAGAAAAAACTGAATTTAACGCGTGACAACCGAAGGCCAATATTGATCCGAGCAAGAAACTCGCCATTGCGGTATTAACTTTCAATCTGTATTTTTTTGTCCTTTAGTTTTTTTCCCTTTCGGTATCTATTTCTTTTGTGTTTTGTTAAGCGCCTCACAATCGCCTTGTAACCGATTAATAATATGTAAGCCTAGGCCCATAGGCACGAATCGAAATTCGAAACAAAAAATATGTGAAGCCTTATCAGATTCAGTGGTTGGCTTTGCTTTACACAAGGTTAACTCAAATGTGATACTTAACAAGTGCTAAAAATCTCATCTAAATTAATCATTGTATTTGGTCAGTGAAGTTTAACGATCGTGTAATTTGATGGAGCTCCTACCTGTCTTCAACAGGGTTGCTCAATAACAATAGGCATCTTTACAAAGCAATTGCCACAAGAATGACGCAACAAAATATCATTATGATGAGCCTAAGACAATTTGATAGATATGTCTATCAACATACGAAGTGGAATTACAGTCAAGTTTCACTTTCAATTATCTTTGAAACTTGAAAATGTAACGCATGTATAGATTTTTTAGGGAGTATTCAATCATCACAACCGAATTTCTGGTTCACTTTCTTTTGAAAATCAATTTCATAAGGAAGTAGAAATTGGAGATAAGGTCAAGCTTGATTTCATGCATTCAAACAACTCAAAATGAAAAAAAAATCTCAAGGATAAATACAAAAGACAGTGTTTATAAATTAAGAGAAACATGATGTGTGTCTTCGTTAGTGACATAGTGCAGCAATTAATGACACTCTTATTTAAACAATATTAACATACATATGTAATATAATTAAGTATTGACTAAAGAATTGACGAGTCATAAATCACCGAATTTTTGAGAGAATTATTTATAAAATTTGAATTTTGTTAAGTATATCATATTCCTAATTTTTGATTTGATTCAATTTAACGTTGGCATAATAAAATTCAATTTGATTAATTGTTGTTAAGTATCTTAAAAAGAACGGATTAAATTTTAACATATTCATTTTCTGATTTTTGCTTCTAAACGCAGTTTTAAAAATGCCTACAATTTAATAAACAGATTCTCATGAATTGAGAATCTGTTTATTAAATTGTAGGCAATGAAAATCTGTTTATTAAATTGTAGTCATTTTTTAACATTTTGAATTTAGAAAATTGTTGTGCATCAGTAATGTCATCCAAAGACTGCCAACGATTGATCGCACTGGTAATCAAATCCGAACAACTGAATAGCCATTTCATATCCCTTTGTTATATTATGTAAAAAAACAACATTTTGGCCTTTTTAATACGGTAAATGTAAAAGATATCCTATATCCGTAGGCTAGCTTCCGTTTAGCCACCGATGCAAAACTAAGCATGAGAACCTAATAAACGATGATTTCCTATACCTGAATTTGTATGCCAAATCATTATTAATTCAAAAAGGAAATGCGTTTTGCAGGCATGTGCGCTAGCAGTGAATGCAGCAGGTAAGCCAATGGCGGAAATGGGCTGTGTGAGTCCTGGGAAGTTCTGAACCCCAAAAAAGATGGATGAGAAAATAGTCGAAAGAGAGAGTGAGGCACCAAGATTCAATGAGCGCATTGGATACGAATCTGTGTTGGATACCGTTGTATCATAGGTTACGCATGATGGACTAAGAAATCATACTGACCATGCCAGCAACGGAATCTAAGGAAGTTCTTAAAAAAAACCACTATAACTATCTGTCATATGCCTTTGCCAAAGAAACTCCTCTTGACCCGCAATGACAACATCTCGCTAAACATCATAATGATTTTACGTCTTCCTGTCCATGCATATTAGCCCAGCGAGTGGCCAGTTAGGACATGTGCATTTGACCTGCTGCATAACAAAAGACAACTCGATAAAATGAAGCTTGACAAATGCGAGGCTTTATTAATATGCACCCATAGGTGCCAGAGCAAGTGCATTTAAGAAAATTTGAAAATGAAAAGTTCTTATATTGATTTCACACGAAATGAATGGAAATCAAATACGACGACCAGTTAGAATAAGCTGTCATGCTTTTTATTAGCAACACCTCGCCATATTTTATTGATTGAATTTTGCAACCCAAAGTGACAATGAAAAGTATATATACATTTGTCAGCGTGGAGTAAATGTCCATGTGGATCATTTGCTAATACATTTAAATTTATACAATTTGATTTCGTGACTATAGCATTTTTACTTCGCAATTTGTCTAGAAAATTAACGTAAAAATTGGTGCCATTACTCATTGATACTTCAACAAACTTGGAGCAATATGTCAAAAAGCCACATTGGGAAGAAGAACCAAAAAAATCTGAAAGGGCAATAATGTATTTTCTCGCAGAGAGCCACGATTTAGTATTGGATCTGGTCGGAATTGAATCCTGATGCACCTAGTTCAGCAGACATGGAACAAAATATATCAAATAGTTCTGCATTCTATCTGAGTTCAATGTGTCTTGCAATAATGTAATTCTTGATCTTAAAGAAAATTCTAAACATAAGCTAGATCGATTGTGATTTGTTCATCTGCAACAAGTGTTGTACAGTATATGACAAAATTGATCAAGGAATTATCGATGATCAATCTTTTTTAAAAATTATTTTGGAAAAATTGTGAAAGTGGGTCTCAAATCTTCCTGAAGAATTATTGCCAACAAAATACAGTACATCAAAACTGTACACGCAGGGCTCCATACTCCATTTTATTGGCGCGCATACATCAACGTACGCTTCGTATGAGTTTATAACTAAGGATATTTTTGACTGCAAGTCCAGAAATTGATCCATCAACGTCCACTTTTGTTGATATTTAGACGGTTTCAGATCAATCAGTTGGTTGTCAAGCCCGTGTTTGTCACGTATTGTGATCAACTGACCAGCTTTCTTCGCAGTCGCTAAGGATGGCCTGGCGACATTAACTGTTATTTATTGATAAAGACAAAAATGGACAATGGGCGTGTATATATACATGTATACGTGCAGCCGAGCCAGCGGTGATTTTCACCTCCCTCCCACCCATTTCCAGCCCCCTCCTTATTCAACCAACCTTTTATGCGGGTTTATGTTCGGTGAGCAACAAATATGTTCAGCAATGCAACTGGATCTATAACGTGCACTTTCAGACTGAGTATGGATTTGACATTGGATTAAAGGGGGCTCGGGTGCGGGGCTCCCCCAGCACCGCACAATAGGATTTTACATGATAGGATGAAATATACCCTGAAATCCTGTCCATTGGAAAATTGATTTGTCCGTTCGGGAAGAGGTTGTGGCGTACACATCGCGTGTGTGCAAACCAGCACTGATTGTTGGTTGTTTTGGAGACGACCAGGGATTGGCGGTGACCATTTTTACCTATAATGCCATATACACCAGAATGATGGAAACTAAAGAGGCAGAGCAGGAAATAACAGGCTAGGGGGTACGCTCAGGGGATCCGGGGGGAGGGGGCATTTAACGATCCTAACGTAGGACACTGAGCACCATTAGAACATCATCACTTTTATGGGAGTCAACGCAGCAATTGGAAACTTTGTGATCATCGAGCCAAATCATCAACGATTAAGATGTTTGAAAGTTAATTAAGACTAATGTTCGATATTCAACATCGGAAATTATCGCGTCTCTTCACGGTTTTAAGGTCAGTCATAAAACCAAGTCGCATGCTGATTTTTTTTTTCGCACAAAAAAGTATATGAAATAGTACACGGTGCTAGTCACTCGCTTTGAAGAATCTGAGGAATTCTGCGGAATTGACCTACATGTATATATTAAGATACCTGACTTTTTAATTTGTATATACAGTACATGTTGAAACCATTGCAGCGATGCATGAAGATTACAACATGATTTAACACTTGCTATTTAAATTAATGCGGTTATTTTAATCACCTATTAACGTGAAAAAGGAGGAGAATGCTACTTGCCAAGGATGATCTTATCCGATGTATTCTACTAATCTGGCTTGATTAGAGGAGATACACTAATAAGAAAACATTATGTGAATCGAGCATGGATCATTAATTAACCATAATAAAAACAACAACAACTGAACAATATAATATCAAACAAAAACATGCAAAAATCCATTGCATGCATGCATGCATGTTGTGAATTTCAATTGATTCATTTCAGGCTTATTTATGGTTTAAACGTTATTACCTACATGCATGCATATGGTATTCATTGTAGCACATAATTTGTATTCACATTTTCAATCATGTTTTGGCAATTAACCATGCCTAAAGAAATTGTTCTAACTATAAACAATACAAAGTTATCCAACTCTTAACGTAATCAACGTAGATCGAAATTGATCGAAAGCACAATCCATATTTAAAATTTAGCATTAATGCAGCCTACCAAATCCAATGTTCGTTAACTAGAAAAACTTAAACGAGTCCAATAGTTTGTATAGTATAATTCTTAATGCATAGCCATTAAATTTGAAATACAAAAACTGACCATTAAAGCATTCGTTTAATAGTTCACATTTTACTTTTAGTTAAAAGTAAAACATAAGCATAGCTCTTTTCCAATCAATAACGAGTAGAAAATAATACGTGTACATAGCCAACTGTATTCAAAATAGCCGTGTTGGTGTTTCTATTTTGAGCGCATTTTGTGTCAAATTTACGTTGTATATCACGATGGCATTTTGAATCTTCACGAGTTTTTTTGATGCCGCAAAGATGTCAGGAAATTATGACACATAATTAGGCCCAAGTTGAATTTAGTTTATGGGAGCTGCAAAACGTGCGCTCATTACCATTAATTAAGGGAGGAAGGAGGGCCCTGCTTTGATGAAATTCAATCAACATGTAGCATACTTATTTTTCCGACTACAGTACCATAATTTAGTGCATGTATTTGCTTTGCTTAGAGCGTTATTTGCTATAACCATCCTAAATCACAATACTTTACATCGCTAGTCAGATGCAACCCTCAAGAGTTACGGAAAAAGTTATGTACAACCAAGATTATAATAAAAATATAAAACAAAATGTATATTCCCATTTTCACAAATACCATAAGTTATGTAAACGTGTTCAACCGTAAACAGCGATGTTACAGACATAACCTCGTGTCTAGGTAATTCAATGCATTTTAATAACAATCTTATAGCATATTTATGTGAATTTCGAATGGATATCCTTCAAAAACATTTTTCACATTATTAACATCAACATCCAAAATCAAAAACAATGGCATCGGCTCGTTCTTCCATTTTAAATTAAACGAGGTTTTTTTTAAGAAAAAGATTAAAATACTTGGGTAATCATGTGATTGGAACAGAAATATTGGTGAAAAACGCCGCGCATATACATGTAAATGTACAGGGTTACACATATCTAAATGAGCAAGCAGGTATGAAATATAACCCATTTTATATGAAAAATATCGTAAACTTTCCATTGTCTATGATTATAAATTGAAGAATTTATGAGAAAATACCTTCGTAGAATAAGATATCAGCATACGATATTCAAGTTTTTATAAATGATGATAATTAATAGAGTTCCATTTCCCATTATCGTACCTAAGGTTATTCATGACTTTTGCATTTTAACCAGTGTACAACCTATAATGAGCTAATTAAGGGGAAGAAAATTAGGATATATACGTATATGGGCGTCCTCATACTGAATAAAAATACATTGAAGACATTAATGATTTGAATCCGGATTAACCTGAATAAAATATTATTTACAGGTTTCATATCATACCTGTTAAAAATATATTCTGAAAACTTAAAATGGTATACTGAACATGTAATTGAACAAGTTTAGGTAACTTTCAGTTCTAAAAAAAAGTATAAATCGCCTTTTTAAATGAATCGTTCATGTAGATAACGAAGCCGACCAAAGGTATTTAACTAGAAAAGCCCGAAGCCCTATTAAATACTATTCAAATATTTCCCCGGATAAAGTTCTATACGTGGATTACCTTTAAATCTGGCTCATTCTTTCATATAGTTGCCGATAAAATGCATTACCCAAAATGGGTAACCCATAATTACGCAAATGGGTGCTAATACGGAAAGCTCAGATATTAACCTAACACAAATTATTGTTATTTGTATTGTTTCTAGTTAACTTCTTGATTGTTTTTAAAACGCGCCAGATTGAAAACGGTGAGATTCGCTTTCTTGTGTGCAGTCATGGCATATCAGTGGAAAATCTTTATTCGATATGCATTTAAAAGTTGGTTTTTTTTGCAACTGAAAGTTTTCTCAGTTTGGCTTAACAATGACATAGCAGTTTACTCACTTAATGCGGCGGAACGGGTTGTTTAAAGAAGTGATAGCAACTAGTACACATTGAAAAATTAAAGAATGCATTCAGTTGAATAGAAGAAACGAAAGAAAAAACATCGTTCATTATTTTCCCTAGAAAACTTATAACACATAAGAAGAACGTTATTATTATTTTTATACTTTTTAAACTTGCGGGTGAAAATTTTCATGGGAAAGTATTTAATTGTGCTCAAATAATTGCAAGCTACCTATTCAGTGTGAAGTTTACACTATGCGCATGCATGTATTTATTTTTCGCGAATGTCGGGGAAAAAAGGGGGTTAATGCGGCCTTTTTTTCAAGAGGCTCCTTTCATCATTTTTTGAGCAACCAAATCCGATTTAATAGCAGTTACCTTAGACAAAAACATAAAAAGGTCTTCAAGGTTGAGATTTACGTACTTTATCTGCGGGCTAAATCAAGTCACAGATCAGGAAAAACTTTTTGAGTTGACCAAGAAGGCAAAACGAGTTGCATTTCAAAATTAACTAAGTTGAGACATCAAACAACAATGTTGGAGCAACACCTAGACAGCGAACACTGTCTTGACCGATCATAAAATTAACATCGCAATTCACAATGCCAATTAGCTGCGCAACTTTGAAACTACTTAGCCTTTTATCGCAGTATTCTAATTAAGTAAATTATAAATGCACATAAATTATTTGTGATGTGTTGAATATATTTGGTTGTTTTCATATAATATTTATTTTTGATCTTTTCAATGACAAACACAATCGCACTTTTGGCTGCAAAAGTCTCATATTGGTAACTCAAAATGTTTTTTTTTTAATTTTAGGATAAATCAAATTTGAATACATGGTAAAATAAAATGACAACACAGTCAATTAGCCGAAACTACCAACCTCAGATATGTCGTTTTTGTCGAATAGTGCTCATTTCCCTTGACTCAATAACGTTTTAAACCTAGAATTCAAAGTTTTTGAGTTGTGTCACCTCTGAACTGGGAATGAGACATATATTTTCCCAGTTTCGTCTTTTGAAAAATCATATTTGCCAGCTATTTTATTTGGCATAGTGGGAGGATTTCAAAAGTGGTGCTTGATCCTCATATCGCAACAACATCGACGGGTCAAGAAAGCCAGTCAGGGATGCTCGCAGTGACTAGCATTTATAGGAAGTTTTCGTGTTATCTTTTCACTCCATCCCAACTCCTTACCAAAAAATAAATTGACCGACAAATAAATCCTATTCTGTTGGATGCTTTTCAGTCTAGCATGTGACACTAACATACATGTATAGATGAGTTTTCAATCCTCGTCAAGCTGAGCCGTACTAGACCCAATCCGGGGAATATTTTCATAGTGCGTTCGGGTCAATCATTCGTTAAAAACCCTTTTCTTTCCCATGAAGAAAAGCGTTGGAATGCTGAATTACGAGTCGCTCCCCAAATGACAACCATAATCCCCACTGTGAAACACAGCGTAATAGGTCGACACGGGCTACACGCCATGATTGCATAATGAGAAACTGGACGCCCTCCTTGGACCACGTTGTGTGGGACCATCCTCCGAAGCTCTGATTTTGACTCGATGGCCATGGCACAAAAAAAAACCGAAAACCCATCAGTAAATCTACGACAAGCAGCTAAGCATCTTTTGAAATAAAAACAAAAACGCGATGCGGGGAAAATTTCATGTTGTCACGAAGATTGTTGCTGGCGCACAAAAGAATGGCCAAAAAAGTGGCGCTGGTGGTCTATCCATGCTTAATCGTAATAAGCGCCGCCAATCTGACGCCCTTTTTGTGCTTCTGGTAAGATGGGAAGCTCCTGGCAAACCCTCCCAACATTGTTTCACCTTTTCACGTGGGATAAATAGGTGTTTGGCTAAATGCTCGGGTCATACGTCCACCGTGCTATGTGCGGTGAATCAACTGCCACAGTCGGCTATACTTTTATCGAGAGCATCTCTCGAGCCATGCTACAGGAGCAAAAACTCGTTTGAAAAGCGTGAAATGCTATGACCAGCATGCGAAATGCAACAGCCGTGACACGTTTAATTGTTGTTAGACATATCATCCACATTAAAAAATAAGATAAAATTAAAATAGTGCGAGGGGAGAAACGTTGCATCACTCAGGAAAGTGCTGTTCGGCATCCCAAGTTTGCAGAAATGCGAGACAGGCATGTATAGCGAGGGACAGTAGTTCACACGGTAGTCAGCTTATGTCTTCACTTTTAGCAAACAACATGCTTACTCGAGTTTTACCTCTTAGCTTTTCAAAATATGCATGGTGTTGGTCTAACTAAATGGCGAAAATACGTGTGGGCCAACAATGCATATCAACAATTATGAAACCACACACATTATATACGACGAATGATTATGGCGCTTTTTGTAGCGCTGGCAACTTGGCGTAAAACGTTTAATATTCGGCTAACTATACATACACTGTATTTTGCGCAACGGGTCTATGCATGGGTACATCACGGATTCTAGCTTAACTTATAGAAAACGTTGAGATTTATGCATTTTTGCAAAAAAAAAAATGAGCATGTCTATTGCATCCTTTACTTATACAGATTTGTTATCAACTATGGTGTGCAATCTGACCGAATGACGAAAGCGCCAAAAAATCAGGATCAAAATTGTGCAAAATGCTATATCTATAGCAAAATAAAAATAAATATAGACGGTATCCATTAAATTAAGAAAAACAAGTCAATTTGACTGATGAAAAAAACTCAAAAATTGACACCAAAAATTGACATCAGCAGATGTCATTTCCTGTGACGAAATAAATTCAATCTAAAGACTTTGATAACTTCATATATGCATAATTATAGCCGTAATTTTCAGAGTTACTAATAACGCCTTATATGGTGTTCTGAACGACACCAAAGTTAATTTTAGTAAAAAAAATTGTATCCAAAAAGTTTAAAATTGAATTTGTCGTTTAGCATAACACATGCAGAGGTTGAATAAACAGTTTTCCATGACGTGTTATACACAAACACCTGGCTTTTTTCAACGGTCAAAATATCAATAATTTCAACTGCAAAACATGCATGCGCATGTAAAAGGTCCATTGAATAAGCCCGTTGCTGCTCATTTTGCAAAACGGTAAAAGCGATTTGTACAGCGCTTATACCCGTATGATACCATCTACGGTATATCAAAAGTCGGTGGGACTTAGTTTCCTGCTCACTTTTAAAAGCACAGGCATCACGCATGACATGTGCCACGCGAAACCAATGGCATACAGGAAACATTCAAATCAAATTCCTCTGCAAATGCACGAGGAGGGAATTGAATACAAAAAAAAGTATAAATTGAACTGGCAAAAGAATGCCCATGTAAACTACGGATAAAGAGTCAAACCGTTGAATTGATGAAATGTAATTGATCATTTCATCAAAAGTGTCAAGCAGTTTGCAAGGTTATTGTGATGCTGTTATGGTCGATGGGGGATGAGAATACGACACAGATTCACAATTAGGGTCTTTACAAATGCATTTTACTGCTTGGAATCGCCAATTTCTAATGAGGATTTAAAATAAGACTTCATTTTTATATTCAATGCTGCCTGAATCTTCAATTTTACATATGTATACAACAACTTTTTTTAAATTTATCTAAAGTATGGATAAAATGTGACTGTGTTTCGAAATGTGCAAATCTTTCGTACAGTGCAAATAAGTGACAAACATGTTGAATGTTTTTATAAATAATCCTTAACTGCCAGGCTCCCTCCCTTTTCTGTACAATCTCTACCTAGAATTGTTTCTTGTGGGATAACGAGGGATGAAAGCGCACGTCTGAAAACCAAGGTTATAACCAGAGAGGTTGGCACTTCCCAAGACTTGAAAATGCATAAAAAACAGACGGAGGACTGCGAGATGATTACAGAACGAGCAACGCAAACTATTTAAAAGCGTAAAAATGCGTGAGACAGTGAAAAACTCGATGTGAAAATTCAATTTGCTTTTTATGGTTCCACCACTTGAGTTTCTGTGAATTTCATTCTCGGTTCCATCCCTAGTTCTTGCTGCAAGCGCCAAAGCCCGAAATTACCATTTCATAGAGAAGCAGTAATGTGGCTTCGATGTTTCTCGGGAACTAAAAATATACATGTCTGACCATCGCATCCCACCTTCGTAGGTGTGTCCATCGAGAGGGACAATTCTCACGGGTGTTCATTGGGTGGGATGGGGTGGGGGATGTGAGCATGTAGTCTTCCTGTCACAACTCAGGTGCCTCCACCCGATATCATCAAACAGGTAGCCCATGAAGGCACTTCTTTTGAAGAGCACCACTGGGGGAGTACGGGGAGTATAATTTTGCCTTCAGAGGGTAAACTAGTGTTAACACCTAATTATGGACAAACGATGTATTGTCACGAGATTCCCACACGTCTGGCGACAACGGAAAACACGTCAGGGTCCATCCATATAGCCACTTCCCCTCCCCCCCTTCCATCGGATGCAGGCAACGAATAAGGTTCCCACGTTAAATTCCTCTTTCATAATGGAAGATGCCTTTAGAGGAACCTGCTTTCAAGGGGTGGAGAGCACAACATATTAGGCTTAATTGACTCGTACAAAACACAAGAGTGTCCATGAAACCGTACAGGAAGCTTACTTGTTTCCTCTTTTCAATGTTGCTGAAGTCTTATTTTCCGTTACCGAAGGGGGAAATGTGCGCCGCTGTGCCATAATGCATTACGTAATGTTCCAAACCGTGATTTCATTATTATAATAATGATATCTGGAACTGCTACGAAGTGCCATTGTAGTTCGTCGTGCATTATCGTGCGAGGGGCCCAGCTTTAGGGAAGGCCTTCAATGTCCGTACTGCTTTCCTGCAATATGCAGACTAAATCCTAGGCACATTTTGCTATAAAAGAGCTTACTGCGTGATCGTGCAATGTGATTTTTTTTAAAGTCTATAATTAAGCTCATGATGAATGTCCTT
This sequence comes from Megaphyllum sjaelandicum, assembly GCA_034698745.1. Lineage (NCBI taxonomy): Eukaryota > Metazoa > Arthropoda > Diplopoda > Julida > Julidae > Megaphyllum > Megaphyllum sjaelandicum. Next base: position 14,091 of record JAQGBX010000809.1, read on the forward strand.
TGCATATTGCTTCCTACATTTTTAATTTGTCATATCCTCTCAAAGTATGAAATTTAAACATTAGAAAAATGAAGGGAAGTAGAAAAATTGATAATAGAAAAATGAATAAAGAATGCTTATAATCTTCAGGGTCAAAACAATTATGTACGTGTAGATTTCAAATTGTTTTGGAGCCAATTAACGGGCGATCTATTTTGTCTTAAATCTATTAGATACGACAAAAACAGCTAATTTCTCATTGTTATCCGTTATTTAAAAAAAAGCGTTATTTCTTAAATGTTCAATTTATACAGTCTATAAATAGGATGGTAAATTCTACCTCCCTCTAAAAAAATGCGAAACTTAGCCCGTGTCTTCTACAGGTGGTTGAACCATTTTTTTGTTTGAAAGCAATACAGTTTTTCCCCCCTTGGTGTCTATATTTTTTTAAAGTTGTTTGACATATATGTTGGCTCGATGATGTTCATGTTGTTGGGTGGTATTCTCAAGTTTGGCATGCAAATCTGATCTGACCAAAATGGGGGTCACCCTATATTATTTCAGAATCTGGAACTCCTTCATCCACCTCGGTCATCCTTCACCAACGGATAAAGGTAGAAAAAGAAGAGGGTAACCCCCCGCAGAGTCCCCCTGCCACTTCTCCGTTGCCATTACCACCATCATCGAGCGCTACCACCGGCGTTCCTCCGACCACTACGCTCCACAACCACAGTCCGAACAGCAACAGTAGCGGCAGCGAGGGTGGGGCACTGTACCTGAGTCAGAGAAGACAAGGTCAAAGGACAGAGGGCGAGGAGAACGACGCAGAGGACGAGGACGAAGACGACGAAGAGGAAGAAGAGGAGGAGGAGGAAGAGGACGAGGAGGAAGAAGAGGACGAAGACTCCATCACTCCTAGATCGTCCCACAACGACGGAAGCAAACCCTTGACCAGCACATTGACAAGTGCAGAATCCAACGAAGTTGAATTTAAGGACAGATTCTTGCACGGCTTGGAGTGTGCCGCGTGTTGCCAGAGTTTCTCGGACGTTGCAAAGTAAGGACAATTATATTATTTCAAGTAACTCTTCACATTCAATGACCAGATGCCTCAGTGATGGTGGCTCAAATATTGATTTTTAAAGCTATCGTCATCATCACTAAAGCAACAGGTGGTTACAGGTTATTCCAAATGCTCCACTTGAAATTAGCATTTTGTTTTGTGATAAGTGTCAAACTTTAAAATTTTCAAATAAATTGAAATGCATACAGCGAGAATATAAAAGTATAAAAACAAGTATACGGCGTTTTAAAACAATGCAATAGTTCCAATGTGCATATGACGACAATGACAATTGTATACCGTAATGATGGTTACATCACGTAATCCATCTTAAAAACCCAACCTAAACATTTGACAACAACAAATGATAAAAAAAATTAAAGAGTGAAATTGCAACGTGATGTTGATTCTTTGAATTTCAATGGTTTATAAACATGCATATACTTTGACAGCTACATTTTTTCTAGCACCCTATACACACAAGATTTATGAATTTGTTGTCCAGTAATTAGAATGACGGCAGTAAGGGGGCAATGGAATGACCCCCCTATATGGGCAGCATAATTAGGCCGTGCATCTAACATTCCGTTCAGTTATTTTTGGAAATATTATAGCAGTCATCCAGATATCTATCAATTTTCTGGTTTAAATTTCCATCAAGACTCGAAAACCAATCGACCTTAAAAAGGTTTTCGACACACAGCCCGTAGTGAAATTACAGATGATTCGCCCCGCAGTGGTCGCGCTTATAAACAACATAGGTAAATGTTCACATATTAACACCCAAATCGAAATATCAGGCAAAGAGTAATGAATAAATGTCCGAACCACGTATTAAATTTATGATTTATGCGTTTTGGTAAGATACGATGTCGATAAAAAAACCTCTGAAATGCTGCGCTATCCAAATAATAAATTGGAAATCCGAGCACGTTTACTTTCAGAGATGATATTCATCTGATTTTATGATGAGCGTACTGCCCCAAGCATCAAAGCACCCGAACGAAGTAGTTTTTCCTGTTCTTTAAAGGTTTTCAAGTCCATCATTTGGTTACTCCTGTGTAATTAACGTAGGACTAAATTACAATTTTTGGCTAATTGCGATGAAACTCGATTTACATAATACCAGCCTATGGCTGCGCTCGTTTATATGATCCACATTGATAAACCATTACATGACTTTTTCACTGATTGAGTAAGCCGAGTATTCAAGTATTCCGCATCTCTAGAATGCGGCTTGCTTACAGATGTACAATGATTGTATAAAACATTACTTGTATGCATGCACACTTTGATCAACCACAATAATTTCAAATTCGTTGATTGATTCGCACCCAAATTCTGCCGCCTTTATCTCATCAACAAAACTATTATGAAATTTACTTAAGTAGTTCAAAGAATTCCATACACGTACATTTCATCCCTTAGTATAATGTTAATTAATATTTAGCTATGGCACGCCGTCAAGACATTCCAGTGTAAGTGACCATTTCATGACGCATGCCATATGCGTTTTTGTTAATATCTACACTTTTTTGTCATTGTGATTTGCATGACCTAATCGACATGCTCCTTATCTAAAACCTATAGCAATGAGGTCGTATCAATATTACTCGTTTGCCTTCAACTTTCGTCGGAGAATTTTTCTGATAGAATTTTCTTTTGAAATATGGCATTGTTTTTGAAAAGCTGTAAATTTCATGGGAATTTAAGACTTGGGAAAATTTTAAATTCCTCGGCACCTATCTTAAACAATTGCTAAACATCGAGGCTTCGGCATCTCCTTTGGATAGTGTTGTTAGCCAACAGTAGCTATTTTTTCCTTAATTATTAACATCTAAAAGACAAAAAGCGCATTAAAGACGTTTAGGGTTTTTTTTGGATAATTTTTTTTAAAAGCCTAAACGTTAATTTCTAAAAACCATTCATGCATCATTTTTTTTTTTGCTTTTTTTGTTTTCCTCGATTAAAACTCACAAGAGCACATTCTGGGCATGCAAAATAGGCCTTACCCGCGCAGGGCTTTAATCTGTAACATCTCTATATATAAAATAGGCGATAAAACAAAACGCAGTGGGATGGAAAATTTGAACGTGGAAGATCCTCTATTAAAACTTCTATTTTTGGTGGGAGCGGCCCATGCAACGCAAAGCCCGGCTAAACAACTTGTATAGTTCACATCTCAACGGCATGCGGCTCTAATGAGAGCATCTGATTTCCAGGTCCAATTATTTGAAAAGCAGAAATCTTAAACCATGAATAAAAAAATGCTTTTTAGAAAAGTGAAGAAAAAAAAACCAACACACACACACGAAAAGAAGGTGTATTAGGCCGGCCATTAATATAGGCATATCGTGACTGGCTTTGACTTTTGGATGGCCTGAGCAATATTGCTAGCAAACAATAGCAATTCCCTCAGCTGGAGGCTTTTGCCCTGATGCCTGGCACGCGTTCATTCGGGCACTCCTCCTACACCGTGTACGTTTTTTGGCAGTGCGTAAGGCGCAAAACGTCAGGTAATTGTATGGCGAGTGAGAAAAATGTTCGAAAAATATTTTTCTACGCTGATAACCCTCGCCAAAAATTTTCAAACAAGAATGGAAGTGTGCCACAATGGGGAGGATGCATTTGGCCGAAGCCTGCAGGATGGAGGAAGTGCAACGCGTTTTTGGACATGGACAAACTAATCTGGTCCATCTCGGAGAGATAGCTGCAATGGATGGTTGAACAGAGTTGGGTTACACCAGCAAACCTTAACCTGAGTTCTTCCCGAACAAAAATAGTTCGGGTGGAAATGATGCGAAAGTGTGAAAACGCAACTTTCGGTAAGACCACCATAGTGCTAATCCAAGTGTGGCACAACTCGTAACGATGGAATCAGAGCGTACATCTGAGAGCAGCAACGAATCTAGCGAGTTTCCTTGCTCGATTTCAGTATTTTGAATAACTGTTTAAATATTATTTTCTAAGCGGCTTTTACTCCATATATCTTTTATTCATGGCTGGATATAAATGTTGGTTTTAATCGGAGAAATCCAGAAGCTATTGGCTCCACACAGACGTACTGCCCAAAGAGTTCAGATTGTCGGGTGAATCAAACCTTACGAACTTGTCACGCACTTACTGTCAGCCTATAGAAAGTTATAGTTAATTAGAATAACCATCAAGAGACAATCAAAGATTTTATAGATGAATTTAAGGAAAGTCAAGCCCTTGTACGAAAAATAGCTGATTACTTTTAGAAACAATTTGTCCACTCCTCGGGAAAGTTTGAGAGCTTATTTAGTACAGAACTGATATATCGTGTCACTTGACTTCTTCTTGATCTCTGCTGATCTCAAAAGATGTCTTCTTACAAATGATTGAATGCCATGCAATGCGAAGAATTACAATAAAGAGTAGGCCAGCTAGCTACAGCCATCTTGAAATTCTTAGTTTCGATTTTATCGTCATGGTTTATAAACGCGAAAAGCACATGACTAAACAGAGCAAAATGTTGAAGAAGAAAATTCAAAATGTTTAAAAAGAAAATGCAAAATCTTTAAAAAGAAAATGCAAAATGTTTAAAAAGAAAATGCAAAATGTTTAAAAAGAAAATGCAAAATGTTCAAAAAGAAACCTCAAAATGATTAATATTTATAGAAAATGGTCGTGCAGGAAATTTTCATTGTTGGCCATTTAGGTGGTCGTAAAGCATTTATCGATTCAGTCATGTTAGACACGTCCTGTTCATTAATCACTTATTACCAGCAAGAATTTAAGAAATGAATTTTGGGAGATAAGGCTTAGAAAATATGGCACTGGCAAGTGTCCTACAAGTGCACAAGTATCCAAACGGAAATTTTTACTGTATAGGCCTTCTTTCAGCACCTTATGTTAAAACTTGTACCATCCAGTGGTATTCTCACGGCCAACTAAAATATTTATCCTGAACAAGGGCAAAGCACTTGTTATGGTCACTAAACAGAAAACAACGGAATAAAGGTCTCTGAACTCAAATTTAAATACCAAACACAAATCCCCAATGAACTGTAACTTGACCAAAGGTACGAGTTAAGTAAAGCAATGAATTGTAACAAACAAGAACATTACTGGAAGCTAATGGAGAACAAAACAAAAAAAAAATTAGTTTTCAGTTTATGTAAAATATGAGGAAAAATTCCGTTATCTTTGGCTCGGTGTGGTCAGCCTTCAGTGCACGTGTGTCTTACAAACCCATATAATTGTGGGGGTGAGTGGAGGAAGAGAAATGCTACCTGGCGGCCATTGAAACAATAGCCAGTTGAGGGTGGAGTTGGCTGAGGAAAAAATGAAGATGAGGATAACGAGCTGAGATAAGTGTACGAGGAAAAAAAATGAATGGAAATCTAGTGAAATAATTAGGAGGCTTCGGGGCAATTTTTCAGACTTATAAACTCATATCAAGAAGAAAAAGAAGAAAAAAAAACATGAATTCCTCGGAAATTAAAATTTATAATCTTTGAGAAATCTGGAAAAGTTAATGCACCTCCTTGTATTTTACTCCAACCAAATTTAAAATTATTTAATGAACCGCGAGTTTTTGCGGTACGATACAGAAACAGAAATTGTAATTTGAACACTCCATATCAAAGAAGGTGTGTCGCTTTATTCGACCACAAAAAGCTCCAAGAAATAATAGAAATCTAGACCCACTTTTTGTACTTCTTACTCAGCTGTGACAAATAGCTGATGCGAATAAAACCGAACAAAATCACTGCAGAACTATTAAATAACGGCATTTGCTTTACGCGAGTATGCTACATGGATCATACGGAATAATAGGGGTGCTTAGACGATGTCTGCGAATCGTACTTTAGCATGGCTCGCAGTTACGTGTGCAAAATCGACAAGATAATTTATTTAAAATAATTCTCGAGGTTAATCGCTGTTTTTAAACTATTTAATGCATTTCTAATACAAACGTGACTTCACTACTGCCAAAGTACGATTCATAAAGCTTACGTTTGAGTACCCCTATTAGAACGAAACCATGCGCAAGCCCAGTCAATCGAAGGAGCGAGTGTAGGTTAACGAATTTTGGAGCGTAATGCACTGAAAATATAAATGACAAAAAAAAACATGTAAATAATTATGTTGTGCATCAAATACAGAGTAATTTCGGTGCAATTCCTAATACAGTGTACCCATCTAGGTGATGCATGATCATGAAATTTAGTCACAATTTTTGCTTCGTGTTGTTCAAAATAATTTGAAACTGCTTTTTTGACCATGTGTAAAATATGGGGCCAACCCATTTTTGAAAAAAACATAGCGTCCTTATAAGGACATGTACTAATATGGAGAAAGTGAAGCGAAATATGTACATGTATATAGTCTATACATGTACATTCCAATTATTTATACCATTATACACCCGACCGTGGAAACACGCAATCACGGTCAACGTGTTACAAGACTACACGTAAATTTCATAAGTTGGACAACAATTACCTTTTTTGTTCCTCGAATGGGCTTTTGAAATTTAGCATTTCAAATTAGGTAAATGTTGACGAGAATAAAGAGCGAACATGCACACCTGCATGTGCGTGTGGCGATGGCAAAGGTACGTGGTTTTGAAAAGGCAAAATGTCATAAACCACCGTTTTTATTTCGTTTTCACACTGAGACTCCTTTTTAACCGATTACACGGTCTACCAGAGAAATGCAAAACTTAAGTCCAGTCAAGAACAAAAGCATTTCGAATTAAAAGGAATGATAAATGGCATCAAAACTGCCACAATGGTCACCCCGATAGCAAAGTTTGGCGAGGAAACAATGTCCGAGGCCTTCGAGTCAGTGGGCCAACTCTGCTTTCAAAGAAAGTGAAGTCTTAAATTAGGCAGTCTTAAAATGAGTAACATGAAATTTCAAAATTTGTATAGCGCGGTCAGGATCACAACCTATATAGAAAATTCTCTCGAGTTTTATTAAAACGAATTTTCACAAGCAGCTGCATGGGGAAAAAGATGGACGGAAGGATTTGGAGATGTTGGATCTGCCCCTTCATTTATTTCAATTTATTTTTTCCGCACGAGTCATTGCACTCGAGTGGAGCCCATTATCTCCTATTTCATCCCATTGCACATGCCTCCAACAACCCCAATTTTACCATCTACTGTATAAAACGGCGCATTTTTAACGAAATTTTTCCTTAAACGGTCAAAGGGAGAAAGGCGAAATAGGCGAAATTTAATAGAAATCCAAATTGTAGGAATTCGGTAGTTTTTTTTCCTCTTTTTCGTTTTATATTCGTGCGCAGGCCGATCTACTCGCGTCCCGGATAACATTACAGATCCGTTTAACAATGCCGTACAATATGTGCAATTTGGCGTAATTTCACACAATTTTCCGTGAAAGCAGACAGCATGACAGCACAGGTGAAGCATACCGTGAAGACAATCGGTCAATAGGAGTTAGACCATGGGGGCATTCAGCCATCCCTCGGTGTGCTCGGCCGCAGATTACATATGTACGGCCATTTCTGCGTACCAGATTACCCAGTACACAAATCTCAGAATTTCTATTATTACGTGCCGCACAAGCCTAGTTTCCCTTTCAAAAACTGATATCTATCATGCACTACTAACGGCTAATCTATAGCGCGAACCACTTCCAAAAAAATTAAAATATGTATTAGAGCTGATAACCACGTTGGGATGGAAAATGAAAACAGGAAGACGAAAAACGAAACCAGCATTTAGTTACCGAGAAAATGACGCCAATTGGCGATAGAATGGCAAATTGATTTAGCTACAGGGTGCTTTGCAAATCGGTAAGAATAGAGGAGAACTGTTCTAAAGAATGCCCTCTGCCTGTAACGATGCGTATAGCGCCTTAACAGTCTGCGATAAAAACGTTGTTTTGAATAGCATGCAAGCTATATTTTATTGTGGGTAGCAAGATCTACATAAAGTTTTATGAAAATCAACTGATTAAATTTTGAAAAATTTAATTTTTATCATGGGTTTCGATCGACTTAAAATCAATTGATTATATAATGTAGCCTACTAGCCGTAAACCCCGACTTTTCCCGGTGAAGCTAAAAGAAATGAGTCACTCATCTTGTGTTAGCAAGTAGGCCAATCACTAAAGCAAACAGCCAAAACAAAACCAAAAACATACGGAGTCCTGTATACAGCGGAAGAGTATTTTTTCGTTTTGCACGCGTTTTGCGTCATCACATACAAAAAAAATCTTCCGCTACGGTGCTCCGTACATACAAACAAACATACATCTCTTCTTTATACAGTACATGTGTATATATATACATGCATATAAATATATATTTTAAAACAGTTTGAAAATGTTTTTTTTATGTTACATGAATTTATCAGAATCCCTGAAGCAATCTGCAAGCATGTTCCCTGCATGGCACACAAAAACATTTCAATTACATTTGAGTTAAAACTCAAGACTATCGAGGAAGCAACCGTTTTGAAATGCCAATGTTAATTAAAATTGAGGATTGCTGGATTAGCGTAATATTTTTCATCACAACATTTGAAAAACAAACAGCATTGCGAGCCAGTGACAAAATAAATAGACATGGTGCACTCGATGAAAATGCAGAAATTGAAGACCATGCAAACAGTGCAACATTGAGCAAACAGAAAAGCAAAAGTGAAAGTGGTTCTTTTCACGAGGAAAGTTCACTCGTGTAATGGAGGCGAAGCAACAACGAAACACATCGTTAAAGCTCCTTTAACATTACTTCTGTCGAGTCACTGGCTAAAACAGGCTTGCTTTCACCGCTGAATCTGATACAGCGAACTCCATTTAAAAATGCACAAATTCTCATTTAAACGTTCGTAATATCTGGGTGCTACAGTTTACGTTCGTCTCGAGCCATTATTTAATTTCCTTCAAAAGTGACCTTAGTGTTTTAATGAGAGCAACATGGGACTGGAGGGCGTTCATTTGCCAACTAACAAAATGCATATTCAAATGTTCATTATGTAATCTGATAAATGAGATGAATGATACATTATTAGGGCGGAGTATGAAATATTTTTAATTGATCCTTCGCCATCTAGGCCTATAGAATATGCGCCAGCTTTATATAATTGTAATATAAAAAAGTAGGTAAAGTGTTTTATTGCACGTTTTTAGACTGAGCATTGCAGGTGCAACGAAATTTTTTTCCGAAAAAAGAAATCGGGAATTTAATGCAACTGCATGATGTTTTCTGCCATTAATTAGTTGACCGCTATATCCACTGAAATTTGATGTTAAAATAATAATTACCTTGTTAACATCGTTAGCGTATTTCACTAGATTATAGTCATTTGACGAATGGACCAATATTCGGCAAATTAAATATTGAAATTTATGGGAAAACTAAATTGAGTAACCATGAGCGCATAATTGCCTGACCAAATATGTATTTAGTTTAGCTTAAATTCAGAGGCATTTCGTTTGCGGTTGAATATTAGAGAATGTCAACTCGAGAAATGATGGGAAATATCGATACAGAATTGGACAAACCACAAAATTAGATGCAAACAATGGGACATGACATAGATCCGTATACCAAAACGATAAAATAATAACATACATACATCTACATCGGAGCAATAAATTCAACTTTTGACATCTATTTTGGTCAAATTTTCTATTCGAGGATTATTTAGGCATGAAATCCGTGTGACCTAATCTGGCTATTAACCTATATATTTAGGTCTCGTAATGGGTAGTCCCGTGTAATATATACGCAAGGTGTTTCTTAATTATTAGTTATTGTACTGAGATACATAAGGATAGTTTGATATAAATATGCCACTGCGGCCTCTATTTTCTGCTTGAAAGGATTTGGTTAATTTAAGACAGTATTTTTCTTTCTAGCGGTTACAATACACGAAACATTTTGAAACTAGCGCATTTGTGAAAAGTTTAGCATCTACGATATTCGGTAACATGCTTCATTTCATTTATGCAATATTTCTTACAAAAGAGAAATTGCAATAAGGTGAAATTTTCTTGCTCAAAATTACGTGTATTTGAAAAGGGGAAAATAACTACATTATGAAGGACGGTACTTCTGCGAATTTCTATAAAAATGTATTAGGCAAAGGGTATTATTTCTAAAAGATAGTTAATACTGTCTTTATTGACGAAAGAAATTTAATAAGCGCATGTTTATCTAACAATATTTCAATAAGCGTCTATAGTAAGCGGCACATTTTGAAAGGTTCATGAAAGTTCATGAAATATCGCGAGAATGAACAACGAGTTCTCAGCGAGGAAAAAAGCAAGTATTGAAAGTTGGAAAACGTTTTGTAAAACAGTCTTAATCATACATTATCTTTGCGCAATCATTAAATGTTACCAAGTTCCTGATTTAATCCAGATTACGAGAAACAGTCGTGACAACGATGCTGTAATTAAAACCAACGCAGGATATAGCGATGAACAGCAAAAAACATTTTTTAAAACAAAATAAAGGAGGATAAAAACTTAAATGATATGCTAAAATGCGTTTAAAACTATGATAAGAAATGCTTCATGAATATTTATCAACAGTTTTTATAACTTTTTGCATGCTTGAATTCATCATCCATCTATCATTGTACAACTGTTCCAAACACTGGTTTTATGACTGCATTTCATGGTAAGCTAAATATTATCATTTTAATCAATTTTTTTAAGATTTTACCAAAATACTAGGCGAAATGCAAACTTAACGGTTTACCACAATCACTCGCCCAGAGTGATTATATGGTCGAAATGTATCATTGAAATGATTTCATTATCAACGTTTGTACATACTGTATAGTCAAAGAATGCAAAGAACGCGGTAATTGAAAATGATAAATTGAGATTTTTGATAAAAACTGTGATACGGATATGATGCCCAAAAGTCTATAAAATACGTTTCATCAACTAACGCGTTTGCTGTTGTTAAGTTCGACGGACTACAAATATTAAAAAAAAATAAACTGATGCGGTCACATTGAGTTGAATTTATTACAATCTGCAAGGTATAAAGCCGCCCATATTATTGTTTGTAGCAGTCATATATAACGCCCTCTAGCATATGCAATTTCTGTTGAGAAAAAGAGAAGTATCAGAGATCTGCTTTCAGTTGAGCAAGTAAAAATGTGCTATGGGAATTAACACTGCCATACTTTTTTTCCCTTATTTCAAACTCCCATTTTTCATGATTACACCAAATACATTCCAACTCCACCCTGCATTCTAGAGTGGAGTGTATACCCCTCTCTCTATTAAATGATCAAGCACATAATAAAAATACTATATATACTGCATACTTAGTGCACGTTTACGGTAAATCAGTCAAGCTAATAAAAACTTTAAACAAGTCAAAATTCATATTCTTCAGAAATGTTGGCTAATTTATTAACTGCGGTACGATGCAAACGACTTCTTGCACATATTGGTTAATGGACTTATTGGCTTTCTAAAACCTCTAATTAGTAGATCGGTGTATTTTTTAATACAGGATATAATTCAACAAGAAAAATGTTCTCAAAATATGCGTAAAACATTTACATGGCTAAATTCCTCGTTATAAAACAAATACAATCAGCAATTCTAACCCATTACGATTCTTGATAGACTATGATTCGAAACTATGATCTCATCCAGATCATATTTGTAATTCCCATAGTTTTTTTTGCCCTGTGGAAACTTTCCAGAAGTATGGCACATTTGATGACGTTTGGCGATGATGATAGGACGGTGAGCAACGAATTATTCGAAAATGTACCTATAATTTTTAAATTACACGTACTTTGAAAATCGGGGCAAGTTTGGCCACGACGAACCTGTTTAGCTTTTAAAGTCATTTCACCGAGTATCTAAACGCGAGTAATCGATATCCTTCACAAACGCAAATCCAAATCTGCTAAGGAATCTCTCGTTCATTTTTTGGAAAGTGAGAGTGAATTACAAGTTATTTCTGTAAAGGAGGTGCTGCTATAACCGAGATTCGCTTAGAAGTCGCCATGCAAGAATAAACAAACGGGTTATCTATAAACGAGAAGAAACTAAACGTACTTGAGTAGAAAGCAAATGCGTAAAATAACGCTGGTGGAACCCGAAATAAGGAAAGGTAAACGGCATTGAATGGGCTCGCTGATAATAAGGTGGGAAAAAAATCGCGCTTGGGCACGCTTCTATATTCGCTTTTTATATTGTTTCTTACATGTATAAGAAGAATAAGCAGAAAAAAATAAGGACATGGTAACCTATCTTCCGCAAAATACAAACGACTTCGATAAACAGTGTACTTTTAAGACAAATTATGGCCATGCCACCCAGATTCATTTTGAGCATTCCTCAATTCGGAATGTTTTCTATATGCGGAAAATCAAGTTTTCTCGGTAAAATCTAAAGAAAGCGTGAAAATAGTACGGAACATTTATGCTACCCAACTGAATCCAAACGAAATCATGTTACGCGTATGTTTTGCGAGACCGAGTCAAATTACGTTTCATGTACTGTACATGTATACTTGCATGGCATGCACTGTCACGTGCCACGAGCTTATCAATTGTCCATGATAAATGTTACTATATTTCGGCATCAAAATTATCCTGAATTGAAAATGCAAATTTGTGAATCCACTGCCCATCATCAATACTGTACTCGAATCGTCAATACATGTTCATAAAGTTTACAACATGTTCAGGATTCGCGTTGGCCGTTAAGGATTTCATTTGATAGGCGACATGATTGGACATCGTTCACGTCCAGTCGTCCATCTCGAAATAGCTCTAATGCACTCATTATTTTATCGTGTAAACGTGAACTTAATTGGTACTTATCCGGCTCGGTAAACAAAAAAACAACAGCAGGTGACTTATCTGTCTTTCTTCAATAATGTCTGATTTCTTACAGTTCGATCCCATTTTTTAATCGCCGAAAACGGACATTATTTGCCATCTGACCCAGTTATGTTGATAAGTAATGAATATTGCGAACATAAGTTACACTTCGCTGTCACCAAACAATAAATTCGAGTTTAATAAATTTATCTGGTGTAATTATGGACGCACCGGGTCAGGCAAAGGACGTTGTGCGGACCTATGGACGTAGTTCACTAGCATCACATTAGCGCTGTTTGAAACAATGTAAGTGACCCATATGAGGAAACACTTAAGAATCGTAATACATTACGAGAATTCTTTTAAAAAAATGTTCAATGGGAGCGATTTGCGGACGACAAACGGATGACGTATCCCAAAAATCTTTCCGAAGTCCTAAATCGTCACGTTACAAGCACTAGTTCCCTACTTCGGGGTTATTGAAGATTTGCCAAACTTCCCTGACATCTCGTCCATTACATTTAATAAATGTATATCGATTCGCTCAATTACTCGTTTTGAGAGCTAATTAAGGATGGCAAAATCGAGTTACTGACTGATACTGTCGGGGTGGTCAGTTCATTACGATGCAAATAAAATTAAAATTACAAACAGTGAGGCCGTTTATATTGTTTTAAAATTTAGAGCAAAGCGAGAGCCATGCATGCATGCAGCTCCCAATTTTAATAGCCTCGCCATAAAATCATAAACTGGCAAGCCTTACGGAATGTACGAACTATAAATTAGTTTTCAATAGGTCACTCAATTGTATAAACAAACGCATACGGCGTCTTATACCTAATTCCATTAATTACTTTACATATACTATTCGCATTTAGATGAACCTCCTCAACATGGGCGCTTTAGCAGTTAGAAAAAAATTGTTTTACACAGAATGTGGATAAATGCACATTATGCGGAGATAACTGGTCAGAAACAACTCAAGATCGTAGCATACAGTGTTTCATTTAAAAATAATCCACCGTTAATGGAAGTCGTTCTGTGGAATTCGATTTGATTGCAATACACCAATGCATCGTGGCAAAACTTGACAATGTGCCGGATGCTCCCAAAAGAAGGCACTATACAGTATACGTACTACATGAATCTCCAACATTAGCTTAGCTATACAGGTACCTACTCTACTCCACACAACATTCCTTAATAATAATACTAAATGCTTTATTCCAGTTTAGGAAAAGGCATAGAAGGGATGTATAGACGTCACTTGCATCTACCCCAGAATACAGTCAGAATACATAGAAATACAACATACATGTATATTCAAACCGCCATCGCCCTATGAAACGCAATGTGGTTATGGCGGGCTTGACAATAGAGGACGCTGGCGCTACTTAAAAAAAAACACAAATTGGGCGACCTGCAGCGCCGCTTGCGGAAAAGTGCGTCAAAAGTGCTTAGTGAAGCTCCTTCGACGCTTCTCCGTCAATTTCATAAATACAGTAAGTACGAGTTCGTACATCGGATAGTGTACTTCGCTGCCCACCGTCAGGGGGTAAATTACAAAATAAAATACATCGATGCGTATTGCCTATATAGTGTCCAGAAAGTCGTGCAAAGCCGTACTCACGCTGAGCATACTTAAAATAAAACCGCAGGAGTACCTTTCGGACCATGGATCGAATTAAGCTGCTATGGCTATATATTGACACCAGTGCCCAACATGAGAAGTTCGGGAATTCAGTACGAAAGTTTCACCTTTTTTTTAATCTTTATTTTACACGCATGAAATGGAAATAACTTTTTCGAAAGAAGCTATAGGCACGGAGTACGAACCGTGAAATAGCTGCACTACGTTAGACCCGAACTACGTATAGGAGCATTATAAACTTTCCGATAAGTGGTCAGCTCGACGTTTATGGAGGCTGTATATTGTTTCACTCTATTAATTCCAATCATATTTTCCAGCGTCCTAATACGCGTATTGACCGTATGTCAGCTCAAACGAGCTTCGATGTTTCCAGTCGAGTCAATGCAGCGCCGCTTAAACCAGACATTTATATTAAAACGGTGCTAAATTTGCCGAAATTTGCATTCCCCCGTAGGTCAAATAATTAGAAGAAGGGCGTTTTATACGAATGCGGATCAGCGCCATTTCCTGCATGACCATGTTCCTCGACGAGAGCGAGGGTTTTGAACTGCAATTTATACGATCGATAAAAAAAATTGAAGATGATTTAACCGAACGATTTTGGAAAGACCTCGTAAACAATCTTCCTCGAGTTGGTCCCTCCTCTGGCCCGGAGCTAAAGTAAAAAGCATCGAGAAATGTGCTTATTGACATCGGCGTGAAGGAGGCCGGGCCAGAGATCTAAAAATACAGGAGCAAGCCTTCACCCCGAGCACTATAGGAAAATCATAGTTCGTGGGGAAGGAATGGGAATTCTATGCCGAATTCCGTGTCCACCGTCCGGAAGAAGGTCAGAGAAATTCAAGATGGCGTCCTCTCATTGAAATCGATATAAATATGCGAGACGATCGCATCAAACAGACTGACTGATGACTGTGCATATGGCAGTCAAATCCAGATTCTGGAAAACAGGACCTGCACGTCAATGTTTGCCCATCCACTATATATGACATCATTAATTGGCTGCTGGGTCGAGCTTAATTTTTTTTTTCCCGGATGTCATGACTTGATGCATGATGCATACTATAACCCGTAGATGTTGATTTATTTTTCGGCTACGTTAATTGAGATGAGTAATGTAGTGAATAATAATTCAGAAATACATGTTTATGCATTTGAGTGATGGATTGAGCACCGAGGGTTAAGTTGGGCTTTGGGGGATTTTGAGAGGAATCTCTTAATTTTTTTCTATCTCTTTATTGTAAAGTATCAACAGCACTTGCGTTTTGAAGAAAAATTGAATTAATCCGCAAAATGCAGAAATTCAAAAGGGTTTACTGTAATATAAAAATATACATAATAAGGGATTTCAAAAGCAGCTTCGTAAATCTTAGCTTCGTGCCTCAGCAGTCGTGAAGTCACGTGTTCGAAAGCTTTACACGTAGCTAACTGTTTTATACAAAATTCATTCAAGGTTATAGATTCTATGAAAACATATACGGTATGCCTGTAACCTCAAAGCTTAATCCGATTTTATTTTTTAAAGTAATAATATCTACGTTGATAATGATAATTTAGATCCAATGAATCTAATTTAACGGGATTTGATATCAGACTATTGGACGTTCAACAGTCAGGAACTTATACTGTATAGACCTCGCAAAGAAAATCCTATAGTATACAACACTGACATAGTTTATAGTTTATACATTGCGTTTTAATTGTTCAGTCCAATAATTAAATCAATGATAACATAAATTAGTAGAGAAACCAAGATGTCCGTTTCAAATTTCCTGGGAACAACATTAATAAAAGAGGTCATGA
>JAQGBX010000810.1:0-30361 GCA_034698745.1 Megaphyllum sjaelandicum
GGAGGTATCATAGAGGGAATCACTAGACTAAGCCACAGCAACGCGTGGCCGGGCACAGCTAGTTTTTAATAAATAATGGGCATTTTCTAAGGCTATATAGATATGGGATCTTGATACTTATTTGAAAAATACTATGTTAATTTTCTAAATTAATCTTTTCTGTTGTGTCTTAAAAAGGTATGCACATTTTCTATAAATATTCTTCCAATTTTTAAGTTTCATAAACATTGTGTCGATTTCTTCAAATGGGCAACAAGTTTTCCGAAATTTAAGATGATAGACAATTAAGGGAAATGCAGTAAACTTTAAGAAGGCCGATACATGTAAATAGCTGTACATGTAATATCCTAAGGGAACATAATATCATGTAAATAGATGTAATATCCTAAGGGAACATTCAAAAAGGACGTCCTCATGTATGGGGATAGGGGGGATATGTTCAATCACGGACACAATGTGGTAGAGGAAGGGAGGGGGTATGACCAACTCGGACGTCCTCTCTAAAAAAAATGCCAAATAAAATTAGTTCCCAAAGTAAAATTGCAAAAGTCAGTAAACAGGGTACCCCCAGTCCTGGAAAACCTGGAAAAGTCAAAGAACTTAAAAGCTCAGGGTCCATTCGCTAACTTTCAAATGTTCCCAGTACAAACTTGCAAAATTTTCATTTTTCTCGAGCTTTTAACTAGCCAAATTTTCATCCTTTTCCGAGGACATCTCACAACTTTTTTCACGTTTTCCCGAGGACAAATTTGCAAAATTTTCCACGTTTTTCCAAGTAAAAATCTTCAAAATTTCCAAAAAGAAAGGGTGAGGTGAGGGTACTGATTGACCGGACTATCCGGACACAATGCGGACAGGAGGTAGAAAAGGGGTGGGGTGTTCAGTCCGATTTTGGATAAATTTTGCGGACGTCCTTTTTGAATGGACCCTATTCATGACATTCATACTGTAGGCTATCTTTGAGATATACATGTACGCAGTTTTTGGAGGTTTTATTTTAGAGAAAATTTTGGGGGAAAAAATCGAATATAGGTTTTATATTATTGCAAAACTAATTGTATGGAAAGAGATATATTTTCTGCCAAGTTTAATTTTAGAAACTGTTTCGAACATGTGCAGCAGATTGTATAATGAAACATCCGGATATGGGATACGCTTCGCATCGTCTGCAGATCGTCTATAAATTGCCTCGTGATGGGTCGATCTAATCATGTATTTAGTGCCTCCTATATCTTTAGACGATGTGAAACTCTCAATAAGAAATAACTGCAATCGAGCAGCGCAAATGCTGCAAAGGGAACTTGCGAAAAGTCTCTACGAGGGACAACTGATAAATCCTTGCCCACACTGAGTTCCTTAGATTTAAAATTGCACTTTTAAAATCTAAATCTCCTGGATAAATAACGTAGTTTAGTTTAAATTTCTTAAAATTCTAGTATTTTTGATAATTTTCAGTTTTTTAAAAAAACAAAATTCTGATCATAAACTTACCAGATGTTCTGGAATGTCTTGTAAATTTGTACTGCCCATAATCATATTATCTATATATATATTTAAAATAGAAATCGCGTCCATCTTGTCACTGGCTGACTGGGTTTGATTGTGGCTTCGATATTATTGGCTACTCATGGCACACCCCCCACGAGCATGAACTCAGTGGGGAATTCCTAGGTCATAAATCTTGTTAATTTACCCCGGGGCCATAACTGTCAAACCAGTTTGTCTTTCCTCCCCCCCCCCCCCCTCCCGGGATGTATCCATATCATATAGCTCCATCTTTTGGAGACAAGGACAACTAAATCTAACTCCTGATCACATAAAAGAGGTTAGAAAATCAAACAATTTTCACAAGGGCAAGGCCGGGTTTTTCCGCTAGTTGCTTTTATACTGTCCCCATATGAGTGTCATTTAAAAATTTTAGAAAATAAATGTATACATATCTTTATTTAGATGACTTTTGCCGTAATAAAAATAGGTAAAAATAATGATTAAGTTATATTTATTGGTCTGTTTCATGTAGTTATTTTTCTATTCGATGGCATTTAATGTTGCGTTTGATACAATAGGGGTACTCAGACTGATGATTTTCGAATAGCATGCACTTTTGGCAGTCGTGAAGAACTGTGTATAAAATCCACTCAAGGTTATCGGTGTGTTTTTAAACCAATTAATGCATCTCTTCTGCATATGCATGCATGTAGCTTCACGACTGCCAAAATTTCCATTCGTAAAACTTCTGTCTGAGCACCCCCTATTGCCAATTATCTGCATTTTTTTTTCGGATAAAAATACTTGAAATGATAACTGCCAAAATGAAAATGCATGAAAGCGGCCATTCATTCCAGTCATAATTTTTTGTCCTGGTAATGCTGCAGACAAAGGGATCGTTCATCACTCCTTTATACATGTATATGCTTTTTTATTGCATTTTGACTTAGATGTGGAGTATCAAATCAAAGTTATTACAACAACTTTAACCCTAATTTTGTTACGAGCAGTTAACTATTTATGCATTTTCTAGCACTACTATAACGTTGAGTGGCAATAAAGATGTGGGGAATCTCGCATCCTTCAATTAATACTTAAAACCTTACCACTTGACGGCAATGAATTGAATATTAGCGAAAGCCATGATAATAACAGCAGTAGGCTACTCGGACAGAATTAAGCTTCTCAGATCGCACTGTGGCAGTCGCACGCATTGGGGGGACGGGCTGACAGGGCTCTATCCTGGGGGCCCATGACTAGGGGGTGGGGGGATCCTTATACTTTTTTTTTCTAATAAATATAAATATTACTTGTATGTCAGCATTTAAACTGACTTATTTTACCCTAAATCCTGGAGTGCATCATAATGCACTTAACGTGAGTGGAAGGTAGGAGTACAAGGAGAGCACAGACAAAGATCTTGGCTTGGAGGCCCGCTTTAGGATGTGGGGGACATGGTCGCGTGTGCAAATTAAAAACATTTAATTGGTTTTAAACCAATGAATGGTTTTCACAATGAATTCTTCAGAGCAATTAGCGTGTCCATATTTGAATACCGGTACTCAACTTCATGTTTATACCAAAGTTAGATCGGCGAAGCCACTGTGGGAGTACCCTATTACATGTAGATGATTATGCTTTTGTCACGATCGGATATGTACGGTATTTATTACATTTTCGATCATTGTTAACAATAGATATGCTAATAATATCCTGTATTTGGGAATGCTTTTACATGTATATCAGTTTTCCAAACGTTTTGTACAATTCTACAAATAACGCAAAATGTATTTTGAAATGAGAATTAACATCATTCTTGTCAAGTAATTTAAAAAAAAAGTTTTCTAATATTGTTTCATAATTTTGGATTTTTTTATTTATTTCTTAGTATTTTTCTTCCAACTTGATTAATGTATATGTACATGTGTCAGGTACTGTTTATTTAAGTAAACGACTATTACTGTTATACATGTACAGTAGAACTCCAATTATCCGAACTCCGACTATCCAAATCGCTTTCAGAAAATAAATTTTTCTGAAAAAATTTTGCATTGGTTGCCCAAAAACTTATCAAGACATTCAAACACCTTATTTTGACCGAGATGTTCAGCAAACAATGACTTTCATTTACAATGCACATGTACTATATGTACAGCTCTTGCAAGTACATACGCTATTTAACATGTAAAAGTGTTGCCTTTTCATTTAATTAATTAAAAATGCACACAGTACCGAAAATAAGCTCTTTTTCCTTAAAATACATAATATATGTACCCTTTTTTCGGAAAAAATCCAATTACATGTATTTGAATGGGGTCCGGTCCCAATTGATTCGGATAATTGGAGTTCTACTATACCGTAAAAACGTGTCCTGCACTCATGGGATGCTAATGCGCACGTGGAAGGTTTAAGCACAATGTTTCACCTAGGATAACGCATGCAGTGGCGTCACCAAGCACACTGAACATCACGCTGATATCAGCATTCATTGTGTGCCCTAAAGCTGGAAACAAGAAGCTGAAAATGAGCACGAAAGAAGCTGAAAGTAAGCATTCTTTGTGCTCGCACCTAATGTGTAGATCAGCAGTGAGGCAGTCATTTAGCCACGGCATAACCAGCATCAATCAAAGAAAAAAAATCACTTAGGCTACTCGATTTTCTTGTTAAAAAGTAGTATTATAGTTTAAACAATTAATTTTGTTTACATTATGCCAGTATTTTTGAGTGTTTCTTTGTTTTTGAGAATTATTCGTATTAACATCCACAAACTCCTCAGGTATACTGTGCATACATCGTTTCCGTTCTAAGGTTTTTGAAACATTTCGTTTAGCGCCTACAGCTTTTCTAGAAGCAACCTCTTTAGAAAGGTTGAATCAACTTTAATTTTTGAACTTGTCGATGTTGTTATAACGTACTTCTTTTTGCAATATTCCAAGCCCATTACCCCAAAGAGTGTAGTCTTAGTCGTCTGATATTACATCGTCTGACACAGCGAGGGCTTGTCTACTTTTCTGCTCCGCATTTACATCATTGCCTTTCGCTTAAATAAACATGGCCGCACAATGTGCTCCGCTGCACATCCCTTACGCAAACTTTTTTTCGAAAAAAAAAAGACCTCCTTTTTATTTGAACTCTCTGAATAACAAGTTTGTGAGGCATTTTCACGTGCTGCGCTATAGCGAGTTAGGAATTTCGATTGACGTCAGAACATTATTATGTGCGCTGCGAGGCATCACTCTGCAAACATTGAAGCTCAGTTCGCTTTCGAAAAATAATAAACGGTATTATAACTGCCCGAATATACTATTCGGGTCAGTGCATTTGAACTCGTGGCTTCTCCGAAGACTCGGTGGCCATTTGATCAAAAATCATTGCACCAATAAAGGTGGAATATTCTTTCCCGTCGCTATCGATTCCAACTTCGTACCAGCCTTCATAATCAATATTAAAGATGGGCGAAGTAAAAATAAATATATGCATCCTATTTTTGGAAGCGACCCTGGGATGTCGTAGCAAAGTGCATTTGGAATGCCTGGTAATGTCCTTTTGTTCCTTTAAACGTAACCTGACAAGCCAACCCACAGGTGGATGGCTCATCGTGTCCTCCTCTTTCTATTGATTTTCAGCCACTTACGCCACCATACTATGGCGCCTGCACTTTGACGACACGGGGATGAATTTCATTTCCCAACAATGGCATATTGCATGAAATGGCGCCCCGAACACGCTCCTAATTAACATGTTATTCAACACTACACTGTAATGAATGTTTCGCGGAATGGTTTTGGACGAAGGCTTTTCCGCAGCCATCTGGCGGTCAATTTTAAGCCAATTAAAACAGTGGAGTAATGTAATGCATCATGCATGTAATATTTCACTTGAAATTTTCACAGAACATATGGTTTCTGGAGAAAAGCTGTTTGAATTCCCCAGTGTTTATGTATAAGTTCTGTGAAAAGTAACGTTTTTTAAAAATTAATTTTAGGTGTCAAATATGATATCAGTTTTGGAATTTGTTTAAAGAAGGAACTACACCTTTATAGCGATAGAATGCCTGTTGATTCGCTCTTGAAAATATCTTATTGTCACGAAATATATTTCAAATTAAATTTTTATCAGATGCGATGCATAACCGGGTAGTTGTATTCTGGTATACATTAATTGGAGTGAGAATTTTCGAAAATGTAAATAACTGGAGAACATTGAACTTGTTTCCAGTCGCTTGAAACTGGGATCGCTTACTGGTATTGCAGGCGCTTGCCACTCAGACTGGAAAATTAGGAAAACCAGTGTCGCTTAGTGGTAAGCGTCTGCAATGCCACTAAGCGACACCAGTTTCGAGCGACTAGAAGCAAGTTCAATGTGCTCATATCCTTTCTGAAGATGTACTGTATTTATGAAGACCAAAAACAATAACGTACTACACTATGTAAATATGCTGTATGTACATTATTTAGTTATGGGTTCGTTGATTTCAATCTTCAATGTACTATTATATTTTTTTTTAATCGGTATAAAAACATAGATGACGATTGTTAACCTCTACTAAATCGGGTTATTCATATTTGCCTTTGTCTTTTCATTTCGTCCGTCTGGCTCATAACCGATCTTAATCTCATTCTCATTTACTGAACGTAAGTTCTTTCCTACTAATACCAAAATATGCTCGTATTTGGATAGCAAATCTATTTTGAACATCTCCTGCATAAAATTGCATAATGATTCCTCGATGATGACTTCTTCTCCGAAAAAATCCTCAAGCAGTCGACGACAAATTTAACGTCGCTGTAATGTTTATCATATTGCAGGCTTGTTTATTATTATTATTATTTGATCAGAAAGATGCCTTTAGGGTAGTCTTATGCGATTAGGCCACCGTGTATTGTTTGCTTTCGAAGATGCAGACTTTCATTTTTATATTATCTGCCATACAACCTCCGAGGCCCTGGATGAACTAGAAACATGGTCGATATGGGAAATATCAAAGTTCATCCCTTTAACAGGGTCAATCTAAACTAAAATTGGTTCCAGAGTGCCATAGGCTGTTATTCCTTTTCCATAGTTGTAATATTATGCTTTCGGAAAGCACGTAATGCATTTGCTGATTAAAATTTGGAAATTTTAGATTTATGACGAGCTCGAGTATGCTCGCGTGCACCCAGCTTTAATGTACATTGTGTATGTTAGTCCAGCTGTTTTGACACTACAGTACTTCCATTATATTTATCATGCCTTTGAAGCGCAACTGGTCACTTTCAAACGCCAAAATTGTCATAAATTTGTCAAACTCGAGTTTTCCTGCTCATCTGGATTTCCCTGGAGCTATGTCCGCTGCTAATAAATTAGCCACTGATGAACGTTATACCGGTATAATGGGAAATTAAAATTTGCCTTATCGTTTAACAAATTTGAGAGAACTTTGCATGGAAACGATCACGTGCCAGGTGAGGCGCGAACGGACAGTTTGTAAATCAGACATTAAAAGGTAGCAATTAAAAGAACTGAAACGCACTGGACTATGCGAATTTGTAATGCAGTCGAACCACACTAATACGAATCTCAAGAAACGTCAACATTTTTGTTCGTTTAAACCGTAGTTCGTAGCACCAGAAGATAATCAAAACGTAACTTCAACAAGAAGAAATAAAATTCCATCAAAGTCTGGATGGAATATCCTACTCCACGTACCTGTATATGGATGGGAAAGTGCTGCTTTTTTTATTGGGGAATTTTTCTTAAACGAACATGTGAACATTATTCGTCCATACCCTAGGACAAGGACTGGAAATGAGTTCGCATGCTATCAGAAATTAACGTACAGCGAGTTCTTCTTAAAAAGGTTCCACTGAAGTACACTGACCAATAACAGTGTGATGTGCTCTGGTGCTTTGAAATCGCACTGCCTGTATGAATCTCATTAGCCAACCAACCTACCGTACATGTCATGTCGTGACAATACAAGTTATGAAATGAATTCACCAAGAGTGGATCATGCGTGGTCATTGCAGACATATTGTTCCCTCTCTGGAATAATGTACGTTTTAGACAAATATCATTTAACAGTATTCCCTTTCTTTGGCATGACATCGCGTCGTCAAATTCCATTCATTTCTATGAAATCATGCAAATGGCAAGTACGAGCCCCCATTGCTACCCTTTTTATGCGTGGGATGGGAGATGCTTTCTGCGTGCATTTGTCATATTTGTAATGTTAATGGTTTATCAATTGGCATTGCCATCAATCCCATTATCTCGGAGAGTGTATTTTATAAAGTGCTGTTTACCACCTTTTCGGTCACGCACAGGTTAAGTTATCCAGGGCTGCCGTACGTGGTTTTGATGAACTGAATAGGGATAATTTCCTTCAGAACCATTTGTCAAACAGACCTTCCCTAAATGTAATTTCCTATCTTATAAATACTTAAGAGTCGCCTACGCGCACAGTGACGCTGTGTCAGAAGCCTTTATAAATGGCATAGCCAATAATTGTCAAGAATGCTTGATGAACTTTTAAGGTGTAGGATTGTGTGCATGTCGCCTGTAAGGAAATACATTTGGCATTTCCACTTGATGGATACTTTTCCCAAATCCATTTTTACGCGAAATGTTGCACGTCTACAGTATACAATTGTATATAGGCTACATTGTTTACGAAGTCGCTACTGCGCAGAGAAATGATTCCTACAACGCCGACAACACTTTATGAAAGAATTGAATAAGCTTGATGTTATGTGTTGCATCGCTTCGTAGTCTTCCGTGGAAATAAGGATCAATTGATGCAGTTCGAAACATAAAATAAGCAACACTTAACAAGATTCGTTATATAGTATCACTGTCTTACATTAAGTTGCATTTATGTGTGTGGATATTTTATTACACTGTTTAAGCTGACAAAATCTACGATATACAGGTGAACATGCATCGGTCTTGCTCCCATCTAGGGCATCCAGAAGCTTGTAGATTGTTTCAGGAGGTACTGTATATACATGTACACTGGTAAATTCGCAAGGACCGTATACCTCTTGAGTGGCATTCATGTCAACCTTGAATACATCTGCAAACTTGCATGCTGCCAAGCATCTCGGCAACTTCAGCAGGATTTGAAGCAACACTCGCCCCGTTTTGAAGGAGGACGACTGACCCACGACTGCGGCGTTTTCGATTTATGTAGCTAAATAATTTCTTTTTGTTTTGCTGAAGGTGACCTATAATGACATTACAATAGTCATCTCGATGTTGCCTCATGGCGAAAGTTACTTTGTTGCACTGGGCTCTATACGTCTTCTGACTGTCTGGGGTTCTATTATTGTAGAAACACTTTCCAAGTTGAATGCATAGTTGCCTCGCACTAATGGGAATTTTTTCCTCGATTCGTTTAAATTCATCCGGATCGGAAGTTTAAATAACATATTCTTCCCCAACTTTTGGTTAGTGAGTTAGGACAGCTAGGACGAGTTATCGATGATGTTGGGATCAGATGTTGTTCGTAAGTTGCATT
The DNA here is from genome assembly GCA_034698745.1 of Megaphyllum sjaelandicum. Taxonomy (NCBI): domain Eukaryota; kingdom Metazoa; phylum Arthropoda; class Diplopoda; order Julida; family Julidae; genus Megaphyllum; species Megaphyllum sjaelandicum. Next base: position 8,987 of record JAQGBX010000810.1, read on the forward strand.
TGCCTTCTCGAGCCTTACGACACTCGGGTCGACAAGGGCCTGCGCTTACATCGGTTTGCCCATTGTATATGTAATGGTTTTAGCAGGTGAAATTCTTCGCCTTCTATTACCGATGCTTTTGTTGGGGGCAATTTCTCGCTAGAAGCTTATACACGTAGGCCTCGTTTAAGCCATGGCGCATTTACGAGGAACAAGGCTGTGGGTGCCACTCTGAGACGGGTTGATCGATTGTTCGTTTGTCGACCTTTGTTTCCTCGCCTGACTTTTGCACAACATGCATTTGTTTGTGTTTTTAAAGCTGCTTGCTTTTCTTTTTCCTTTTCCTCTCACGTTAAGCTCATTGTCGAGCGCATCACCAGTTCGACTCTATACGCGCATTTTATGACTTCCCCAGCACTCTGTTAATCTTTCCAGAAGCTGGAAGCGTGTGAAGTATTGTGATGGAGCCTCCCTCCCATTTTTCACACTTAACAATAACGGAGAAACCTTTAAAGAATTAGCTCTTTGAAAAGTTTTCAACGTTCCTCGCTTGTTGCTGGGTGTACTTATTGCTTTTTTTTTGTGAACCACGCTGCATTTAACGTCGTTTAACCTATTTATTGCGTCTGAGGTGGTTTGCCACCGTCTATAAATGCTGTCGTTTTAGAAACTACACTTTTGCATTCAATGCCGTGTTTGTGTAATGTTCTGATGCAGCTAGCATTAGTGGAAGAATTGACCGCAAACTAATGGATGAAACGTGTGCGCTATACAATGTAGTTGTGTGAAAGAATCGCTGGTTCTGCATTTCGTCATCATGCCGGTATCACGTGACTTTTCATTCATTCCATTGGCGAAGATTATCCGGAACCATGTTCTTTTAATCAATGATTTGATAAAACAGGCACGTGAATATTCCGGCTCATAGGGTGAGAACACAGTGAATGCTTATTGCAGGCGCTTACTACTCGGCGTACACTGGCCCCACCAAGCGGGATTAGAATGCGGCATGCGTTTTAATTGAAGGCGCATTCAAAGAAAGCTTAGCCGAACCAGGTTGAGCTTACAGAAAACGCTTATAAGCTTTCAAGAATGTTTTTAACATTTTTTTTAATCTGAAAGCTGATTTGTAAGACACAGAGTGGCACACAGATCACTATTGGTCAAAAGCGTAGCCATCGACTGTATGCCGCCTTTGTACCGTAAAAACGTGTTATGTACTCATCATGAAATGTTAATGCGCATGTGGAAGGTTTTACGCGGAATGTTTCACCTAGCATAACGCATGCAATGGCGCCACTATAGCTCACTGACCATCACGCTGATATCAGCATTCATTGTGCGTCCCAAAGCTGGAAACAAGAAGATGAAATCAAGCAGGAAAGAAGCTGAAAGAAGCACGTCGAAAGTAAGCATGCATTCAGTGTGTTCTCATCCTTACGTACGTAACTCCGTATAAAGTTCATTAAAACGTTTTCTTTGTTTTGTAAAAAACGCAATAGGCCTACTTTCGTTTTGTGTATTTTGCTTTTGCTCGCATAACTCCATTACTTTTAAAAAATATAAATAAAACTTTAATAAAATCGGAAGCGTTCAATTGGACGTATGATCGCGGCGTCGCGTCGTTTTTTAAATGGAATGTTTTTTTCATATGTTTCTATCATGGATTTTTTAACAAACGTTAAGGGGGAAATTCAACGAAATTTTAAGCCTAGGAGGGGAAAGATTGCGATACAAAGATACATCGTGGAATAAAATAATATCAAGTATAATTATTTCAAGAGTGGCTTTTGATGTTTCGGATATCTAAGTTAAACTTGATCAACAATCGATTAAAAATCTGGTTGCACCATGTATGTACTGTATAACTGCGCACAAACTGTTACTACAGCACATACAGTACATGTACAGTGTACGGTTGCTTCTGTACATTTTATACGTAAGCTTGTCATGAGATACGAGTTGTAAAATATGGAGGAATCAGTTTCCTTCGCACCATATCATTTTAAGCGGTGTACCTAAATGGAATGAATCTTCGAAATCCTGCATTTTTTATGGTATATCTGGAATGTGCCGATTCCACCGCTGAGGTATATGCATTACGCCAAACTCCGATAAGCCATATAGTATATAGAGCGATAAGGTGGCATCTCTATTGCTGATTTAGGATACAGCTCGGAGTTGGAAGAAGAGTCAGCTGATATGCAAATATCGCGCATGCGTGTGTTCGAATTTCATTGGTTGAAATAAGCAATGAAAGTTAGTTTTAGTGAAAGTTCATATGGCGAACATATCTTCGAAACAACAATGATGTACTTGTGTAAAATTCGTTATGGTGGAAAGTGTGCGTATCGCCCCTGCCTGAGTTGAGACTTTTGGATGTTTAATGGATCGTCTATACTGGAGCTGTTTTCCATTGGTGCCGTGCCGTGTAAGCTAGTTGTCTGTTGTTTTACAATTCGTTTTGCATTAATATTCCATTTTCAATTTCACGATGCTGCATGCGGAGGAGCGCAGTCCGCATGCGTCTCTTTCTCTATCAATGACTTTGATTTCGCCCATGAAAAAGCTGGATGAAAATGCGATGGCTGCATTTACGGTTTTATGCTGCTCTTTTAAGTTACGGTGTAGGCAATCACTCAGCACACTTTTGTATGCGTGTAGTAAACATTTTATGGGCCTCATAGGCTCGTACATTTCGTCTTCTCGCAATTTTGGATTTTCTTTCGACGCATACGGTGGCCTATAATATAGGCTGCTCGTATTCCCATCATGCACATTTCACGGATATCTCTTCCAAGCTTTGAAGTTAACCGGTCATTTTAGGCAATATTTAACATGCAGTTTATCTCTACGACCACATTCTACGAGTACTTCTGACTGAGGATTCACTCATCATCTAGCTGGATCGTGATCTTTCAAGCTTTTATATATCTAGTGCAATATTTTGACACGCAATTCTGAAGAACGAGACGTGTTTTTTGCTGCCTAGGCATCGCAACTGCCCCAACTTTTTTTTGTAACTTCTACTTTAATCGCATTGGCTAAATGGCTTCATCCCAAACGATAGATGAACTTATGGCCGTGCATTTAGATTTCGTGGAAATGGCGTGCTTCGGGGCATACGGTGTGCAAATATCTGATGCTCAGCTAATGATTTTAATGATTGCATATGCATGCACATGAACGTTTATAAATTTTTCATCTGCTCTTGTCTAATTCGAAATTTATTGGTGTTGCCGCAGGGTGAAAAGTCAAATTAGATTAGGCCTGCGTTTTCAACGTGTTCGCGTGATTCATGCGCACGCCGATTCCGAGAGGACTCGAGTTTGCGCAAATTAATGGCGGATTTGAGCTTCAGTAAATTGAGTCCATCTGTGCATGTGGTAAATTTAAAATATGCAACTTAAATGTACGACCATAAATGCTTATGATCCACAATATAATGTATACGTAGCTTACTTCTGATGCATCGAATTATGTATTTGTTATTTGCTTCCGGAAATATGATAATTTTAGTCATCTTAGTCATTGTTCAGACTTGCAGGTAATGCATATTTATGAATTTCGCTTATTCTCATTTGTAATGGTTTCTGTTAACGTAAGGTGACGTATTTACCACGAATGCGAGGATAGATAATTATCAGGTTTGTGCTTTATGCATATTTATGAATCTAAATTTCTCTTCTTTTTAATAGTTATACAGTGTACCTGTTAACTTAAGATGACTTATTTACCACAAGTAAGATAATAAGGATATGCTTACTCATCATGTATGTATTATTCAATTTATGTACTTAGACGTCGTATTATGTCTAGACAAGAAGCGACATCATTAAGCTAATATCGTTAATTGACTTATATTAATGTCCTTTTCGTTCAAATTAATTCGTTTTACACTTGATATTGACTTCATCAGAAGTACCCTATAGCTTCGGAGAAATGTCGGAAACGATCTTATAGTTCAATTATTTTTATGGCATAGAGAATTCTTATTTTTGAATGTTTTTTAAATGCAAGCACATGTCGTATACCTAATACTGTATTAGAGCTTTAACGGAGCATTATGCACCAAAATAGAAAAAGCATCTTTTAGACTGCGATAATAAAATTGTTCAATTTGCGTGCTTTAAAATGCTTGGCTAATTTTGCTGGAACAAAAGTGTACAAATTACGCTTAATGCGCATAAAAACTCCAAAAAAAATCACGTTAAAGCAATCAGATAAGCGATTGCATGGGTTATGATTTCATCAACCGTATGTGTTTACGGTTGCCATTAGCATTAATTTAACCCTGTTGATATACTGTAAAATTGAATTATTAAAATGTAATGTTTACGCATATAGCATCTGTATTTCGAATAACTGTGCGTGAGTTTGCATTCAAGCCTTTAACCACGTGGAATAAAGACCTCGACAGTATGTGTAACGAATTGATTGTTCGGCAAACGTTGTTGTGAAATATATGCATATTATATAGGCTAGAATCTATTCAGAAATGTGTTTAGCATTGCTAATGCCAAGGTAAATTTGGCATGGCGCATTGTGTTCCTCATTCAGTCTTCGTATGAGCGTATATTGTTCCTAGGAGTATCAATCGATGCGATTCCTGTAACAACAACGGTGGTAATGGCTTGTTTGTATTAATGACACGAAACTAAATTTCGTTTTTATATATAAAAGCAGCGAGGAACGTGTTTCAATTTAGTTGGCTCGTGTGCTGCATACTACACTGAAATGACCCATGAAAACACGTTTTCAAACTTTTATTTCCCTCCATAAAACTAATGTTCTTTCTCAAAAGCAGAGAGTCGGGCAATTTAATTATAATGAAATTGGACGATTACACCGTTTTACAGGAGCATTCGGCTACTTAACATAACCATATTTTTCGTCGACTTTGGCTTCCCCTTATAACTTTGGCAATTTTGGGATTTTAATGAGAACGTAAGTCTGGGATAATCGTATAATGGCCAGGCTGGCTATATGTGCATGTCCCATTATGGATTCCAGATTTCAGAATAAAAAAATCTTACTTATAACGTTACAATTAATGCATTGATTGCTGAAAGCTGCACGTGCCATCGAATTATTTTTACTTAAATTGAGTCATGTCGAGTTGGAAAATGCTACCATAATTTACATAAAGGGAACGTGGGAGATATTTGGTAAATTTGAGTGTGGGCGTGCACTCTCTTTCAAGCCTGACAAAATGATCTTATGGGTGCAATTTGTGTAGGCATTCGAAATACAGTATATTATACAATTTTGAGGCAGTATATCATCCATTAATGACGTCCAAATATGAAATCTCAATTTGTAACTTAATTCTATAAATGGTGACTTCCTTTTCATGAGCATTTACAAGGTTTCATTTAATGTGACATTCATAATTTTCTGTAGACCTACTATCATAAGCGTAGGAATACATTTTCAGAGTATAAGCTAGATGAAATTTTAGATTTAAAAAAGCTTATAACGCAAAGTAACTTCTTAGTCAATGAACACGCGCACTTTGCAAGCTATGTATCTGAGATTGATAAATACAAATGTACTTATAATACTTACTGTAAACAAAGTTGCTTATTACATTTTTATGCTTGCAAGTCTTTTTAATTAATATTTGTCATTATTATTTATGCAATTTGGATAAGCTAGAATTTTGCATAAGCTAAAAGGTCCAAGCACAATAACTCAAATATTGAGTTGTATCATTGATTGCTATACAGCATGCTATTTGAAAATCCTGTTAATTAGTTCTGGCAACGTATGTTTTATTCCTTTGATGCATTTTTGTGCGTGAAGCATTAGCTCAACGCCTTAATGTGCCATGAATTATAAGGCATTATTAAGCATATTAAGCGTACAATGTGTGCTAATTCACAGCACATGCTTTGCCACAAATCAAAATCCACGTTGATTCAATGATAAGAAATTTACCTGATGCCCCCGTGGATACTTCCTCTCTTTTAAGATTTCGGGCCTGAGATGATCGGGCATTTAATGTTTGAATCTTTATAACGCGACAAGCGAGTGCTCGCTGATAGTCGTTGAAAATAAATAATTCATTATTTGATATGGACTCAAATTGCACGTCAGTTTGAATTAAGCTTGCATCAGTTTGCATCGTGCGCTCGGTGTTCGCGCGCGAGTCGTATGTTCGAGGCTTTTGTTCGCATCCAAATCCTGTCTTGAAAATGGCAACGATGGTGGTTATAGCGCCTTATCCTCTGTCATAGTCAGCGAAACAAGTGAACCCAATTTGACGTTGTCTTGGTTTTAATTGTTTGGGAGATGCTTTTGTGCTTTCCAGCGTACTCGCAGCTTCGAAGCATCGCACGATCGTGATTAATAATGCACGTGACACCCACTCTGCATATTTATACGAATAATTGCACGGTGGGTACCAACAGGTGCCATTTTTAGGGGGCATGTTTAACGGAGACTTTCTCGGATTCTGTTGCTCCAGAATGTATGATGTTGAGGTGAAGACGGACATCCACTTTCTCGGAGAAAAGAAACCTGTGGACCAGTCTAATTTAAAAATGAGTTCTGTCACATTCTTCCTATTTCTAATCTCCTTCTGCAACCCCCCTTTGCATTGTCCGCGTGGACTCATGCGTGTATTATCTGTCAGTTTCTGGAAGGAGAGGTGCTCGTTAGTGGGAGATGGCGTGGGTCGATATAACGCAACATTTGTCACCGAATTATGAATTGATAATCGCGTCTCTTTTCTCTCCAAACACAAATAAAATGGCTTTGTGCGCTAGTTCCCTCGTCAGGCTTTGTACTGGCAACGAAGTGACAGGTTAACATTCTAACTAAACCTCGACGCAAAAATTGTCACGATAATACGTCGGAAGATACGTTTTGCGTGTCATAATTTATCGTGAAATATTTATCAGCGGAACGAGAATGCTCCTAGGTAGCCTCGCAATAATTGCCGAGCACTTTCTCTATGAAAGACTCATGAAAGACTCTTAGGCCTTGTTTGTTCAAGCCGGTTTCTGGATTTTTCTGCGCCATGGTGAGAGTCTTATCAAATTTGATAAGCAAATCAAAAGACGCATGCAGCTTTTCAATTAAGTAAAGTGCAGGATCCCCCCCTAGGTACTTGCATGTCCAAATCGGTTTAAAGCATACATTCAAAGTAGATGTATAGGAATGGATTAATGTTGAATATTCTGCAGTCTGTGGGCCTGCCTCGAAGTTTGTATCAATGATTCAAATGATGGTTTAATCAGTCCATGAGCTGCGGTGGCCTGTTGATGAACGTTACCCTGATAGGATAAGAATACATTGAATGCTTATTACAGGCGCTCTGCGTACAACTACGAGGAAGGCATGTCTGCTTTCGTATCAACAACAAACAAGAAACAAAAATACTATATAATTTATGGACTGAACGTGATGAGATGGAATCGAATTGTAATATAAGTGGTACATATGGGTAAGAACGCACAGAACACATATTGTATGCGCAACAAGACTTTGCAGATTAATACCTCACCTTGTAGTAAGCAGAGTACCACAAGAGTACTGCAGAGTATTCTTACCCATAGTCTGGAAACACATGACATTGTAACAAATGTCATGTTGCAAAGTGTTTCTGATCTTGTGTTCAATATTAAACGCATTTAATTTTTAAGTACGTTGTGCATGGGGTCTTTTTTGTTTTTAACTTATGGGAGGGATCTCTTGTTAGATTTTTTTGTGATTTATCATAGAAAAAACTTCATTAAGATATGGCGATATGTGTGCAAAGACGTTTTTGGATGTAAGAAAGATGAAATATGAGGTTAAAGGCCAGTTTTTTTGCGTACCGATATGAATCGTGCACTATTTTTGGCTGATGGAGGATTGTTCCATGCGATAGAGCGTAAAAACAAAGAAACGCATCGTTTATTCCAATGGTCCAGCTGAAGGATTTCCTTCTATATGTCCATGTATATAGCTCTATGTTTTTTTCAATTTCAGTTTCTAGAAGGAAAATGGAGAGTTTTGAAACAAATGCAACTTTCAAAATGAACGAAGCGAATTGGTCAACTTATTTTATTATTTGTTCTTTACATATAATATATGACGTTATTTAATTCATGAACGAATTAAATACGATGTGTAATTTTTAAAGCAAATTTTGGATTTTCCTATACCGGTATGTCATCTTTAAGTAGTTTGCATAATAATCTGCAAAATTGCTAACATTGCGCCGTGATTGTAGAGATGACATTTGTTGCATGGACAAATCCCAACGCTCTTCCCCATTCTCTAACGAGTTACTATATTTTGACATCAATTTGCATAGATGAATTGATTTGCCGCTCTAGATATGGTCAAAGTTGAGTTGCGAGTTTGATGAGCCGTGACAAATTACTCGTCTGACTCTCAATAATAACGTAACACGAGGAATTTAAAATGCTTACTGGGACGTTGATTGCATAATAATGAGGGGTTTTTTTTGGTGAGGAAAAAAAAAGGTTTCTATCATAGCAATTTGTGAAGCCAGGATCTGCAGTTGAATTTCAGCATTTGCTGTGATGCGCCTTGGGAAATTTCCAATAATAGATTTCTTGGATTTTCATCTCTGGAGATAAAATCCAGCTGAATTTTGAACTGTTTTTCTTTGGAAAAAGTAATGATGCGGGATTGCGAAATCGAGATGGTTACTCGCCTCTCCCAACAGTGTCTTCTGCAACAAGGAAGACGTGTTGAGCCTTCTTAAGTTGCGGTTAATTCTGCGTCCGTTGTCCTTTTTTTTTCGTATTTTGGCTTTTCTAGTTTAGCTGTTACTTGTATTTGGGGCGCAATTCGGTTAGCTTCTAGGTGGTCTCGAGATGGACTTTGTGTGGTATTCGGGTTTTACTAGTTTAGATTTTGGAATGAATAATTAATTGTGAGTTGGTCAATATTGCTCCAGTCTTTACTACAAAACCAGTGCTACTAATGATGAACTCGATAGTGTTTTGTATCATTGCTAATGAATGCAAATTTTGGCACAAATCGTCCTGCCCCTACATGTATACCATTCAGCAACTCTTTCTCTCTGTATCCTCGATGGACTATTCTATCGAGGTCTCAAGTTTTGTCCAATGATTCAGATAAGACGTGTAAATGTTTAAGGATTTAATTGTCGATTACTTTACTAGGATTTTACATGCTGAAATGCCACAATATTTCTAAGTTTTACCATAAATGAAGCAGTTTTGTTTGACCTGAAGTTGTAACTCGGGAACAATCATTGCACCGGACATCGTCATTAAACAGACATTAAACCGTCATTAAATTATCGATAAATGTTCATGAAATACAGTACATGTACAGTTGAACTTGAAAATATATTTCAGCGTTGCTAAAACATTACATTCATCAGCGTGTTGAAAATTGGATTTTAGACTTTTTATTCAGATTCAAAATATGTTTTGAAGAGTACTTCGCGACATATCGTTTATTATGGTTGTTGGTGGTGCGTCACAACTTCAGAAACCCGCCAAAGCAGTTGACATCCATTGATAAAGTGTTGAAAAGTGGATTTTAAACTCTTATTCAGATTCAAATATCTTTTATTTAGTACTTTGGGACACATCGTGGATTATGGTTGTTGGTGGCCATATCTTCAAAAACACGCCAAAACAGCCGACAGCCATTCATTTTCTGGTGCACATGCAGAATAAGTTTTTTGTCAATTTCTATACAACCTGTAAAAACTGCGAACAGCGCCATTCTCAATCTTAAAAAGAATAGCTTTTAACTGGATTTCATGATGCGATATGTCCTAAAGGCGTATATTTTTATTGGGATATTTATAAATAAGCGTTGCGCAAAAACCGTTAAAAAAGAAAGCTGCTTGGATTTTCTTTTAATTCCTCGTCGCTGGCGTCTCGTTTTTTTAATTTAATTGAAGTTTCGCTAATACGCAATTTGCCCGTATAGGACTGTTTATTCAAGTATTTTTTGACAAGTAAGCCTCTTCTCCTCATGGAAATTGAATCGCGCTTGATACGCGTGACAGTTTTAAGTTCTTCTCAAAACTAACTTGCTCTCGTCTTCGTCGAGATAGCTTATATTAAAAATCAATGTGTCATTCTTAGATACCGACTGTTATTAAGCGAAGGTGGGAAAATATGAAATTGGCAGCGCTTGGCTCGCTGCATGCCGTACGGGGATTTATTGAAAATTGCGCGCACTTTATAGACTTTTATTACATTATACTTAAATGTTTGCTGGAAATTGCATTTGGTGCTGCGAGATAAATCTTCACGATGTTATTATGTTTGCATAGGCATTTCTCCAGGTGATAAAAACGATTAATTTCTTATGGAATATGATTTCTGGGATGCCTTCGCTGCGAAAACTGCTGCTCTGAAAAAGACACGGAAATGATTCCCTCTATAGAAAATGTTATTCAAACGGTAGCGTTTATTCCACGTGTTTTCCGTATAACGAGTTAGTCGACCTATACTCGGTTACTCGATATACACTCTAAAAAGTATATTCAAAAATACACCTTTAATGGTTCTTTCCCTTGAAATACCTGGGGCGCATTTTTAGTTGCTTTGAATAACCTTTCTGAAAGGTCAATAATGATGTATGGTTAGCATGTGGTTAGATAGTTGGAGGTGCTTTTCGTTCACTCGATATAAACTCTAAAAATATTGTAGACCTTTAGAGATTCTTTTTCTTGGAATTCCTGGGGCGCATTTTAAAGTTTTTTGAAGAACTTTTCTGGAAGGTCAATAATAAAGATACAGTAGATGAAGATATATGGTTAGCATGTTTAGTTGGAGGTGCTTTTCGTTCACTCGATGCACTCTAAAAAGTATTGTAGACCTTTAGAGGTTCTTTCCTTTGGAACACCTAGCTGAGGCGCATTTTTGAGTTTTTTGAAGAACCTTTCTGGGAGGTCAATAATGAAGATATATGGTTAGCATATTTAGTTGGAGGTGCTTTTGAATGCTCTAAATTCTAAAAAGTATTCAAAGATACACCTTTAGAGGTTCTTTACCTTGCTACACCAGGGGTATATATTAGATTCTTTGAAAAACTTTTCTGGAAGGTCAATAAGATGGTTGCCATTTTTAGTTAAACAGTAATTATCTTTTAATCGTATGGCGGATTTTTGCTATTGAACCCTTCAAGAACCTCAATTTATTTAAGAGTACATGTATACTGCTTCATGTAGAACGATGTAAATATTTTAGATCAGCCATAAATACGATGTAAATTAAATCGTTCAGTTTGATTCTACCAGCATGTAAGTTGGTAAAAAACAAACATCGATAAAAGAACGTCGAAATCGTTTCCTATTTTTCCTTTTTTTTAAATTAGACGTTTCAATTTCAATTAATGAAATGGGAATAATTTTATTTATTTGAAATTTCTAGAACTACCTACAGTGTATGTACTTGTACAGTATACATGTATAAGGGTTACCATGCTGTTAACGTTGCTCTTTCGAGCAAACTCGCTTCGTTTCTGATAGGTTAACAAGTAGTTAAAATTTATATTGCTCACAAAAGCGCTGTTAAGTTCATCCAGGAAATGACAACTTAAGATTAAAAGATCGTTTGTGAAATTTAAGCGAAGTCGTCTGTATCTTTAGGTACATCCATCCATTCGCTTCCGGAAACAGGACAGATCGGAAAACTTGGCAGTTTTTTTTTAAGATAACCAGATTAGAAGTTTGTTCGCGGATTTCTATTATCTCGCCTTTCTAGGTGCCTCTATTCTCCAGCTCCGCATCTAATGGTTTTGAACATCAATATTAGTGGGGATGTAACGAGAACATTGTTTATCTCTAATAGACTTATGTTGGACTATTTCGGGATTTCGCATCTAGGCGAAAGGACGAGAGAAGCCTTCGTTTCGCCTATGCCACTCCTTAAGTGGCACATATGTGGATGTGTCTTTATCCGTGTTATTTTTTTTTTCTTCTTCTATTTGTATTTTTTCCCCACTTAAACTATAAATCCTTTTCCCATCTCTTCAATCACCTCCTATCAATCGAACGCGCGGTCTGAAATTGCGTATAATACGAGGAAAAGTATGATTTGACTCTTCTAGTATATACTGTATATTCCGTCACCTTAAGGGTTGGCACGGTAAATAAATTGGCTCGCTGTTCGAGCGCAACCTGTGGATTTTCAGCGTTAATATCCCTTTCCAAATCTGCTCCTAGGTTTTGGCAAATGCACATGCTCTAATCCCTAGTTACCAGAGGATTTAATTTGGTGCTGTTTCCAAAAAAAGAAGAGCTGCGGAGAGACGTATATATGCATTTGATTAATACCCAATTCTGAAACGAAACTCGTGCATCCGTATGGGCAAATCTAAAATTGCCGGTGGCTAAACGTTAAGGCAAGATTGAATCGTGCTGTTACTATGACTACTGTTTTATATCCGATTTGCGCGTCCGCTACTCCACTACCAAGCATGAATTTGGAAATAAACATTTGGAAGAGGATTTCCACTCGCTGTATACACAACCTACATTAGATCGGTTCCGGGCCACGCTGCCAGCTATTGGGTTTTAATTATGATATGTATTTTTGCTTCGCTTTTTTTCCTATTTTGACAAGGATTATGCTTCCAGCACGTATCTGATGAACGTGAATGATGAGCTTATGTTATTACAGACTGAGACGTGGAGAGGTGCATCTGCGATTGACGTGGAATTAGCACTTTTTATTCAAATGGGTTCGTGTTTACGACTTCCTGCGATAGGTTCCCTTACTTGTTTATTGTTTTAAGTGGAAAGTGTTTCTTTTTTTCTGTTTTGTTTGGTTTGATTAACGAAATATCATAAAAAGCATGGAAAAACATTATTATAACCATGTATTACATTGTGCAATTTTACAAAAAACGATATTACCAACCAATAGCAATCGATCCTCCCACCATGAATCAGGTATAAATGTATATCTGTATATGATTTTACATCATTCATGGGTATTATCTAAATTTGTAGTTTGATAAATGTGCATTTTCCAATTTAGCATGAGTGACATTTAAATGTTATTTAATAACATTGGAATCGATATTTTAAGGACCGTCGTCCATGACACGTCCTGATAGTACCAATTTGCCAACTGCATTTCTAACTTTTTATTCAAATTGGTTCGTGTTTACGACTATCTGCGTAAGGCTCCCTTTGTTTATTTTTTTAAATAGAAAGTTATCTTGTTTTTTACTTGGTTTGATAAACGAAATATAAATTGCCTGGAAAAACATTATTCTAACCCTGTACATGTACATTGCGCAATTTTTAAAAAAAATTGTGGGAAACAATAGCAACCGAGCCTACCCACCATGAATCATATTGTTATCATATTGAATCAAAGTGCTATTTTGGTCACTGTACTCAGGTGGTCACTATACAAAGAATACGTGAATTACATTAAAATAATGAACATGTACACTGTACATATACAAGTAGACTGTAATAAATGTAGTAAAAAACCACAAAACCAAAAAAATATGTCATCATGTCTATGGGTTAAAGAAAGATGTAACGTGACTCATCTGTTATCTGGTCACTTTATAAGGTACATTGACAATGTAGAAATTGTAAAAAAGACAACACACACTGGTCACTGTACATAAAAGACAGGTGGTCACTATAGTCACTCTACGGAAAATTTTTATGCAGGAAATGTATACTAGAAAAAAATACACTAAAAAGTGGTCAACATAAACAGGTGGTCACCATTCAAAGGTGGTCACTTTTCCAGGTTTTACTGTAAATGTAATCATTCCATATGTTATATCTACATGTAATTTGTATTTTATAAATGTGCATTTTCTAATTAAGCATGGTTGAAATTTAAATGTTAATTAATAACATTGGAGACCATCGTCCTTGGTTTCTGTTAGTTCCAATTTGCCAACTTCATTATTTACCATATTTTCTCTTTTAATAGTGTTCATATTTTATTTATATGCGATGATATATTAAATTTCATGTCGCAGGTCTGAAAATAATGTTTTTTGTTGTTGTTCAATCATGATAATTTATGTGGGTCATGCAGTATTTAATCGACATAAATTTAAGATGTTTTGGTAAGGGGTAAACTACTTGAATGATGGATATATTTAAGGAAGCATTTTTACATCCATAACCTACCGCCCCCGTGTGAGCACTAAATGGCTTTCGATGCTTTTGCGCTCTAAAACCTCCAAATTCAACCAACTTTCGGAATCCTTAACTATACGATGCATGCACATTTTGAAAATAAGAGCAAAGTTTTGTTTTAATCCTATTTCGCTAATTCCAATTAATTCTTGTAGTTTAAAAGGTGACACCTCAGGTTAAGGTTAATTTACAGTTGGCACTGGTAGTTTCCGCTAGTTATTTTTCACTCAGACGATGATGCCAGACTTTTTCATACGAATAGTTACTGACTGTTGCATCTACATGGCAAATTATTTTAATGCGTTTAAAATATTATTAAATCTCTTGCTCGTTGTGCTGTTGAATTAACCCTCTTGATAACTGCAATTTTGAACAGCTTAATAAAATGTTAATGACTTTCGAAAATTCGTTAAAAATCAGAATAGCAGATAACGTTTGCCAATTTTTCTTTAAAAATCAAATCCTTCTTAAGCAAACATGACTCTTGATTGCCAATGTAATTAAGAGCTATAATGCGTTGCAAGACAAGAGGCAATTAGCTTATTAAATTAAATCGCAATAAGTTGTTTTTCATGTAAGTAAAGAATAGAGTTCTTCACGGCTCGACTTCCTTCTTGTGTCGCTGCAGCAAGAAGGGTGCGTCAGAAATGATTCGCCATTGAGGATGATGCTGATTAAGGAATCTTTGAGCAAGAGTGTCGTTGATGAAATCAAAGTGCCTCGTAGCTACGCTGGCAATAGCTTAGGTCCTATTTTTAGTTTCCGGTGTAATTTTCGAGCGCCGAGCCGTAAGAGAAGCCAGCGTCTATCTGCGGCATTAATTTTTAACCACTGCACACAATTTAAGTGCTCTGATGACCATAAAGTTGAACGGGATAATGGATCATGAGCGCGGGGCTATGGTGGCCTCTTAGTTGGTCGCAATGCTCTGGTAGGGATTTTCCCCACAAGCATTGCAAAAATGATATTTACATGCGAGGATTTGCATTTAATACTAATTTTGGTGTGCAGATTGTTTTATCTTCCTACAGGGCTCTCGTAGCGCGGAGCCATCACCTAGCGCCAAGTGCGTGCGTGCCTATGAGGAAAATTTTACAAAGCAGTTTGCCGTTGTTTGTCCTAAGAGAATAATTAGGCCCAGAATTCCTTCATAAATAATTGAAGCGCGCTAACGCCTGTTTCGCACATCGCCCATTATGTGCGCTGGCACCGAAGGAATTGCCTGCGAAGATTCAACTTTTTCGAAATTGTCCACCTTGCGGCGAACCACGTGTCCACTGCGGCCCAACCAGGCGCTCCGCGGATGAGCTTTGGACGTGGCTTTTTGGATCGCTTGACATGAAAATTAAATGAAAACACGCTTTTTTTACTTTTGCTTTTTAATGCTTCCCATCAGACTTGTGGCTCAAGTTGTTTGGAGAAGCGGAAATGCTGATGGCCTGCATCTATCTTGGAAGCCATCGCCTCTAAAACGTGCAGCCAAGCTAGATGTTTGCCTTCGCTGAACTGTAATAGGAGCTGCCTCTATGACTTAATTAATTATTCTCGCTTAAAGATAGTCATCGACTTATGCAAATAGTCTGAACTTTTGATGAAGTATGCGCGTGGCATTTGATACGACACGGCGGCAGGTTCTTACTTCTGTCGATTTGCGCCTCTTGCCAGGAGCACTCAAGTGGGCGGAAAATGGGTGAAGTAGTTTGGAGACGAAAAGGAGGTTAGACTTATGAAAAGGGGCAGAAGGGATCAAGAAGGAGCCGTATTTACTAAATGAAGTAGTGTGCTAATGTGGAGTATAGGGTGCATTTATCACATATCAGTGCTTTGATCTTTTTTTAATTTCTTGGGTTAATTTTAGTAACGCCATAGGAGATTCATTTCTCCATCTCTTAATATCGTTATAATTTTATCAAAGATCGGCAGGATCGGGATCAAAGGATCCATGCAATAAATTTTAGTGCTTCCTTAACTTTTTGCATCATTTATTTTGACTGGATACATGAAAGAATACTTCACATTATAATGAATTTTTCAAACAACGATTTTAATGCCACGTTTTTCAAGACTGTAATTACAAGATCAGACACTTAACTAGCCTTTATTTTGTCTTTTCTTTGTTAATTTTGTGTAAAGTTTTTAAAAAGTATTGGTTGGAAGTTTACAGACCATAACCACTTCTTCCCATGCACAAGTAGTTGAAAACTTTCTAAAACGCCTACATACTGTTGTTTGAACTGTCCAAATGGTGGTATAGGTTGGTACCGCTAACTTTAGGTACAGAACCGTCAAGTGTAATAGTCGAGGTCAAAACCTGTGTCAATTAAAATATTATCTGGCTTGCACAAGTTTGATATAATGCAAACTGTGGGCACATCAATCATATGGATGATTGCAACGCCAAGAGGAAGAAGCCAATGCGTAGTTTACCACTAAAATCTCATTCGTCCAGCTTCCTCCTTTCAGACCTTCCCCGGTCATTATTATTACCTAATCAAATCGCGTTCACGTTCAATAGCCCGTGCAATATATATATCGCCATCAACTAAATTAACTCCAATTAGATGGTCGCTGATTGTTGCGAATGGGTTTTCTAGGGCCTCAATTTCTAATTTGTCATGCTTGTGTACTTCTCCATTGCGGTCCTCGAGGTATCTTGGACGATGCGTTTCATCCCCCTGGATACCAGGTTTAGCTTTTCTGCATGACTTATGTCTTTGCAGTGATTGCTCGCCCACAGGGGCACCGATCGAAACTTGTTTTCCAATGACTTTCTATCCTTTTTAATTATCATCACACAAACCCAAATTTGAGAGAAGCATGGGTTAACCAAATCTTTTTATAATTGTGCACCATTCAGGTTTTTCTTAGACCATTTGGACCATATTGGACGATGCGTTTCATCCTCCCTGTACATGTATTCATGCAGAATTTAGCTTTTCTACATGACTTATTTTATTGCAGTGATTGCTCACCAAAAGGGGTAGACTTTTTTTAGAATGACTTTGTAATGTTTTTGATTATCATCACTTAAACCTAAACTCAAGCGAAGCACGGGTTAACCAAATCTTTTATAATGCCGGACTTCATGCAGAGTTACGTATGAGCTAAAATCACGTGATTCTTTCATCGAATCAACAACTACAAGAACGGGCTTCTGGGTAATTTTAGCTAATGGAATGAATTGAATGCCACGAGATATTGAGATGCTGATAAAATCGGCATAAAAATAAGGCAATGCTTTGATGATGCGTTTTATCCCCTGAAAGAAAAATGTAGCTTTTCTGCATGACTTTTGGAATTGCAGTGATTGCTCGCACTCAGGGGCAGCAATCAAAACTTTTTTTCCAAATAAATTTCTGTCGTTTTTGATAATAATCGCACTATCCAAAGCTTTGATCGAAGCATGTGTTTACCAAATCGATTTATAACGTCAGCATTTACTTTATTTTGCGCTATTTTGAATCTTGGTACGAGAATATTCGGAATTAAGAAATAGTGCTTGCATCGTGTAAATTGGTTTCATAAAGAATGTTCCCAATTCTGTTTGGGGAATGTTACAATTCAATCTCTGTCTCGATCCCAGGTCGGCTATAAGAGCCCTAGTTTACTAATGGCGACTGTTTGAATAGTTAACCTATTCGCCATTTTAAATCGTTTGTCTTAATGATTAATGGTGTTGAGAAAAGGAAGCGCGTGCAGGTATCATTTTTGTGCAATGCTTTATATATTGAATTTTTTTAGGCACAAAAAAATCAGCATTTTATTTCCATAAGCAAGAAACTAATGGTTCTGCGGAAGTGATGAACCTACCTGCTACAATGTGCTTAATGTTGTCCCTTAAGCCAGCTTGGAAAGCCCGTTTTTGCGGTGAAGGTGTTTTTTCTAGCGTTTCTTTAGCATTTCAACGCGCAATTCATCAGGAAGACCGGATTTCAAAGTATACATTTCCATTCTAGATATCACTCTGGAGGAAAAACTTTCCCTTCCATCCATTTGCATTTGCCTGAGTCGGTTTGGTGTTTAGGAGAACGGGGAAAAAAAACGAGGTCTTGACGGCAACTTTCTTGTATGGAAATAAGTCTCGCCTTCATAAATATAAAAGACTTCTTTCAGTATACCCTAACAAAACACGTTCGGTAAATAAATTATATTTTTTTCGTCTGCTTACCGCATTGGCATTTTCCCCCCCAAATTAATTTGTCTCACGTATTTTTGATGCTAAGTTGCAAATATATTTTTTTTTCGGTTCATACAGTGCATTCGGGAGCCTTCACACCTAACCCTCACACCGTATGCTTGCAGTTTGTACACTGTAAGTGATAAAAAAGGTCCCCATGAGTTCACTTACTCTCATTTTTTGGGAAAGATATGGATTTTATGCCTTTTTTCGATAAGTTTTTTGAGCAGAAGCGATGTTCAGATTCCAAGAAAGGAAGTTTATGGACGTTCCTCATATCAACTATTCGATATGAGTTTGATCGTGTTGTGGCCCTAACGCATGAACAGGTCGTCTATTATTTAATATGGGGTCGAATTCTGCGTGCAGAGTATAAATTATGAGTAAGAGGCCATTCATAAAGAACGTCCGAAATTGTGGTGGGTATGTGAATGGGGCACACGCGGACACGGGGGAGGGGTTCAAGAAAGCGGACATTCGGATGTCAACTTGTGCTTAAACTGTGTTAGTTTTAGTTAGATCCAATTTGCTGATTTCATCATCTTACATAGTCTGCATCAGCTATTAAATATATTACTGCCTCTGTATATGGAGGTTGACATCCGGATGTCAACTTGTGCTTAAACTGTTTTAGTTAGGTCAAATTTGCTGATTTCATAGCATCAGCTATGAAATATATTACTGCCTTTGTATATGGAGGACGAGTTCATTTTGGCCTTTAAAACTGGGTGGTTTAGTATTCTGTTAGAGGAAATTCCATGTTTTATTGAAAGCTGTGAATTTGTACAGCTGTTTCATTGGCTCAGTAATATTTTGGATAAATATACATTCTGGATATGTATTTTGCATCAAAAGTAGCAGTCACTAAACATATGCACGTGCACAATTCCCTGAAAGCATCAATAACTTAACAATCTGTTGATCACAAGGAAATCATTGAGGTGACGACTGCAGGTATTAAGGCAAGCAAACCTCAGACGAAAGTAACCATATTAACAATTAAAAGTATGGATGATTGGTTAAAATCAGATTTTGAAAGTTTGTAGGTAATTCACCTCATTTAATTTTGTTTTTGTCTGTTTTACTTACAGTTATAATATTCTGTAGGTATGTGGTTTACCTTATACAATTTATTTCATCTGTTTAAATTAATTCTATAATATTCTGTAGGTCTGTGGCTAACTAGTGGTGAAATTGTCAATGTAAAAATTGATAAAGAACATATTAAAAATGCGTATGTAATCAACAAACTGTTTAAAAAATTGGTCGAGACATGGGGGGAGTCACATAAACAGGACAAGGGCGAACAGGGGAGAGGAGGGAAGGGTCCAAAAAACCCGGAAAAATACAGAACGTCCTTTATGGTTGATCCCTAAGTTTGAAAAAAATAACCAACACTTCTTGCTTTTGTTTGAATCTTGTCTTTGTTAATAATCGGTGAGGTGCATCCTGTACACCCCCTGCAGGTCTTCACCCTCGTATATCTCGACGAATTTGCATCAGGAATTCACGAAAAAATAAACAATGATTCTTAATGAATTTCAAGACAGCATTTTTGCACGGGAAAGAAAAACGCTAAAGAATCCTGGCTGTTGTTCTTAAAAATGGCATTTCATTATTCGGTTTGCTTAATGAATTTCGCCAAATTCTTTCTCTGCCAGCCTCTTCTAAAAATATTTTCGTTAATCAGGCGAAGAAACAACGGTTATTTGCCACGCTATTTGAGTGGGGTAGAAAAAAGTGACCCAGTTGCGGAACGAATTTGAAATTTAGGCCTTCTTTTTCCATTGATTCCCATGAACGGTGTATTGACTTGATTAACAAAACTAACAGTACGAAGCCCCGTAGTGTGCCAGTTTTAGGTTTCAATTTTCTTGCGTTCGACTGAAGTACGCCCTCGTGTTTTCATCATCTTTTGAAGTAGATCTTGCAGCTACCTGCCTGCTTATACGTAAATTACAACCATTTTAATTATTTCGCAAATGCTCTTTGATGTCTGTGCGGCGCCGGCCGCAGCTTCGACGGGCTCCTAAATTGAAATGTCAGAAATTGAATTTGATAAGAGTAGATTAGCTTTCCATTGATTGGGTTTCGTTAAACTTATTTTGTTCCTCGGTAATTACATAAGGCTATCATATTTGGCGCGATGCGGCTGACTCCGCACTCGGCGGAAGCTTTAGACTAATAGAAATTTAACACTGGGCAAAAGTTTCGGGATACGAAAAACTTCAATGAAATGATGGCCTTAATGAGGCCAAATAATTGGCCTAGTGCGGCACGTAATCGAATTACATGTCCTATATGAATTTTCAATTAATATTATTAGGTATTATGCCCGGCTATCGGGCACTGGGGTGACAGTCCGTATGTTAAAATTGGAGATGGGTGTTGATGTATATATACCGATATGTACGCTCGTAAACTTACCTTGAAAATGTGCGATGCCATGTAACATGAAACCACTTTGAAATAATAATTTATTGAATTAGGCGCCGGGTATCTCCTCAGTTCGCTGATCACGGATTAGTTGAAGCTCAAGCATGCAGATTTATGCGCGAAATGGGGGTTAGAATGTATTCGAGTCTACCTCTCGCAACAGGTAAACCACCTCTGAATGAAGATAAACTTTCCAGTTTGAGTTCGGAAGGATGTGCAATGCGTGGCTTCCGGTCTGGTAGGCCTCGTTGAGAAATGGTAGACTTTACGAATCAGAAGATGCATCCTTGCTTCCATTACCAACCTAACATATTCAGTAACCTATATTTTGCATTGCTAACTCGAAATGCTGTTAGGTTAATATTATTAGATGTTGTTTTATCCGTTCAGGCGTTACTAACTCTTGGTTATCCCATGGATAAAATACAGTAGAACCTCCTAAGTTGACCACATCCATATGTTGACCACCTCCATATATTGACCACATTTTCATACACTGGATGGTCACCACATTAATTTATGGTTGATGGACATCCGTATGTTGACCACTTCTATAAGTTGTATGTTCACCACTTTAACTGTGACACTCAATATTAATTTACCCTCTATAACCTGACCAGTTGACCCTTTTGCTGACCTAGGTATGATTAATCGC
>JAQGBX010000811.1:0-30343 GCA_034698745.1 Megaphyllum sjaelandicum
GAGTTATCTTTGTAACCTTTCCTTACCTTTTCAATTTTTTATTGAATAAAATTATTATTATTATTATTATTATTATTATTATTATTATTATATAGAGACAGCTGTAAAGCAAAGCACTCACATTGGACAGCTGTCCGGAACATCTGCATGGGCACAATAAAAACAATCACATTTTAAGTAAAAGTGCGTGTATTTCCTGAATTATTTTCTGGAACGAGAGACCATTTCCCAGAAAACTTGCCCGAGAGTTTGATAGACGCTACCTTACCAGTAGTTACGTGCCGATCATTAGATGCAATCCACCTAAGACAAAATTTTAATAACGCTTAAGGACAAGAAACGCCCAAGTCGCCGGATCGAAACGCATTTAAAAGTGAGACTAAGTTGTCTTCGCTTAATTATAATAATTAGCAATAATAGGCGCGCGCTGAAATCTATACCGTCCAATTATACATGCGAGAGAAGTTTCGTTTCAAAGCCATCTACTACGTATTAAAATCTAAAAACGGGAGCTTCGTCCTCAGTTTCATTTGAAAGGGCTCAAATTTCAACTATGATAATTGGGATCTAAATTATCTACCTTAAACCGTATACGTGCGTCGATGGGCATTTCAAAAACAACGTTTATTTCCGAATTGACTCGTCGAAAATAACAGATTCGTACCTCTTCAATCGAAAACTCCTCTTTCTCGTGTTTATATCAATCGTATACGCATTGCTATACATCACGTGCATTTTTAATGGAAATTGCCAATAATTGCTGATGCGAAGAGAACGCAGAAAACGTTAAAGGCTGGTTCGTAAAATGTTAAAAACTACACGTGGAAACGTACGAATGATTTATTTCCGGTTTTGTAAAACACCGGTATGAGTACGAGTTTTCAGTTTTAAGACGCATCAAGATCTTACACACCTCAGGAAACGTACGAGGAAATAACCGGTACACATCGAGGAAACAAAACAAACTTGGTTTCCGAAATTGCGTTGCAAGTTTCCGAACCGTGCGTTCACCGGATTTTCGGATTGATAGTTTCCAGTTAAAGGGTGCGTTCACGTTGAACTTGTTACCAGTCGCTTGTAAACCAGCGCCGCTTAGTGGTAAGCGTCTGCAATAGGCTACCACTAAGCGACAATGATTTTCAAGCGACTGGTAACAAGTTCAACGTATAAACGCACTCAAACGTTAACTGAATTTCCAGTTTCGGAAATAACGTTTCGTTTAAGTTCTCTGGATGTGAACGTAGCTTGAGTGTATGTATGGTTAACCTCTTTGGCCGTCGCCATTGGTTCGATTTTTATATTTGAACCCTATTTAACCCCTCCATGCACGTGCTTCATTTATGGAAATGAGGCAATGGACAAATTAAGAAGCTGAACGCTTAACTACCGGGTATAGGGTTTAAGACCGAGTTTGAAGGGCTGTTCCGTTCCCGCGACGTTCTTTTATTTATTCGTATAGAGACGAGCGATGACGAAGGCAAATACCTAGACGAAAAACGCGTAGAGGAATAGGAGAAAGATGATGATGATGAGGAGGAGGAGGATATAAATATTGGATAAAAAGGGGGCTGGGGGTAGCCCGTCCTGCACGCACGGTGCTCGTCAATTTCCCATCTCGATCCGGTGGCTGCATTCCTGGCATGCGTCGGATGCCTGAGTGCGAGGGAGGCAAAGGCCTTCGCGAAATGAATATCCTGGATCCCGACAGACAATGGCGCATTTTTTATCGATAAGTCCTAAACGGCGCAGTTCATCATCCTCGCCATCTTTTATGCGCGCGCATCAATCCTCTCCCCATCATTCCACCACATTTTTCAATCACTTCTTCCTCCCCCCTCCCTGAAAGCAATTCCACACTCGAATCCATACATCCAGCAAAAAAATAAATAAAAATAAAATATCAATAAAGCGAGTCCCGACGCCACATTCTGAAGAAGCGCGAGAAAATCTACAGAATCTTTTTCGGCACCCCCGAATATTAAAAACCGTGGGAGAAGTTCCGTTACAAATAAAACGAATTTCACCGTTTCATACCTCGCGGGATATCGAGCGCGATAGCATTTGGGCAAGAAGAGAAGCAACAAAAAAAATAATCGTAATTGAACAGCGCGGAAATAAAAGAAATCATCTTTCGATGATTAAATACAGTTTGCGGCAAAAAAAAAACCGTTCGCTTTCGGTTAATCGGCTTACGGTGCTTAGTTACGGGCCTAAAGCTTATCATAATCAATAATGCATGTCCAGACCAGCGAGGATTTTTCCAGGGACAGCTTAATTTAACTGGACTTCCGCGACAGAGGATGCAGCTTCCAATTAATCCGGTCAAGATCTGGGTCCTCTCGTACAATTGAGCAAAGCATTATTTGCAGGAGAAATAAATTTGCCGCCAATTGCACGAAACAGAAGGGACGAATAAAGCTCGTTTTTGCTCCGATACTATAGCATATACATTTCTATCGTCATACTCCACTCAGTTCGAGCATTTGCATCGAATGATTGCGCTTAAATATTATATTGAGGCTTCTTAGCAGCCCGGCTTTGCCCGGGGAAGCTTTAGAAGAAATTAAACACTCGGCTGGGACCGCATGTTTGGACGGAGTGAAGTTTAATTTTTATTTGTAACGCGGTGCATTATGGGTGGGCTATTGAACCGCGGCCCCGGAACCAGGCATGCATCGATCCATCCACACAGATATCCACCCATATACATACAGCTCTTCTTTATATATATACAGGGTGTTTCAAAAGTAATAGTCAATAATTTTAGGGGTTGTAGAGAATACTAAACTGAACATGTTTAGAATAGGAACCTAGGGGTGCCGGCGTCATTTAAAAAAGTTATGAATGTTTTAATTTTGGAAATTTTTAACATGGGAATAAACAGAGGTGCCCCTTTCGAAAGACTGTCCCGCATAGCACCAACGTTTGTAAGGAAGGCTATGCGCAAGGGGCACCTCCGTTTACTCCCATGTTAAAAAATTTCAAAATTAAAACATTCATAACTTTTTTAAATGACTTCGGCACCCCTAGTTCAGTTTAGTACCCTCTAAACACCCTGTAGATAGAAGATGGTCGATTTCTTCCTCACGAAGCATAATTAATACTACCCAATACGGTGGAATGATATTGTCATTCCAATTCTGAAAAAAAAAACCGACTTAAAATATGGCTGCGAACTGAAAAAATGAATTGCAACAAATGCAAGAAAAGAAAATTTGTCCTTGAAACTATATGAAATAATAGAATAATAATAATAATAATAATAATAAAAATTTGAATTTTACGGCTATTGTCATTTTTCTCATTTCCCCCTCAAGATCCCGTGTAAGCTCACAAGAATTCATAAACTCTGCATTTTTCTAAAGCCCCAAAGCACCATGCAGCTTCCAACAGCATCTCCTCCAACGTGTTTTCGCCTCAATTTTGTCCACCGCTTATTTAAATAAGCAACAGTCGCCACGAATAACACGCTTTCGAGTTCCACCGTCCTTGTCCTTAGTTGGATTTATGGCTACAATCTCGAGTAATAAGCAAAATAGCTGTCGGGCCATCCAGCGGGCTTTGGCCATCCTCGGAACACGCAGCGAGCCAGAGATCCACGGGGTCATCATTTCTATTTATGTATCGGATTTTCCTCGGGGATGTACCCTCGGTGACCGCACGAGCCAGCCATTGATCAGAGACAGGAAAGAAGATGAAAGAACACGCTCTTCCCCAGGGATTGTTATTTATGCCGTACTGCAAGACGGTCGACGTTTGGAAAAAGCTGCGCCTCGACGTGCCATTTTCCAGCAATTACTCTTAAAATACGAGGTGTTCGCTAAATAAAATGAGATTGGATCGAGCGAGGGATTAATATTTAGTATCGCGTCTCGCAAAATCACAGAAATCAACAGTTCGTCCGCGATTCGATAAATAGCCTCGAGGTTGCGACGACCAATCGATGAAGAAAATGGCTTTCATACGCGCTGGAACGGACATCGAGCGAATACAAGCTGAGCGTGCCATGGCGGAAATGCAGCGCCATCTTTGTCGAATGGGGTTCCACGTTTGAAATGTTGCGCCGAAAACAACAGCAAGTTTCTGTTTGACTCGCACTTTCTGGCCAGAGGGAATCGGACATACCTCCATGAACCGGAACAAGTCAACCTAACTATACTGTACATTCCGTAACCACTCATGTTGCCAAGCAATAGAGTCCCCATGCTAGTTAGGAGCAGGCATTATTACAACATTTTATACTGCACGCTACATGTATTTATATCCGGAAATCATTAAACCCGAATTAAAACTACTCGACCCAATAAGTATGTATACATTCTATGCATACATACAGTACATGCATATATGCATGCAATTTTAAATTTTAAACGTTCAAATGTAAATGTACATAAAAATGTTAACAAACAGTTTAATTTGGTGAAAAATGGTCCGTAGTTACCGTAAAGAACACGTGATCAGAGACTCCAGAGCGTGGGAAACTTCTTCACACCCCCCTTCATCGTTATAGTCGATCCCATTTAGCATCGAACATACCAAAACCCCCATCGCTAAATGCAAATTATTGTTATAACCAGCATCGCAATACCCGGAAAATTTTACACGTACTCTTATAGGAAACCAAACTTCCTTTGCTTTTTACATCATAATATCCGACCTATCGTTCTATCCGGCATTGTTATAAGTGGATTCTACTGTAATTTCGTACGAAATCAGATCGAATTAGTGACTTAGAAAAAGGCAAAAAACGACTGTTTTCATCGCGGTAATATATCGGAAATGGCGAAAGTACGTGTACTGCGTTCGACGTAATGCATCTACACTCGTTCCGAATGATGGGGAACTATCGAATTGCAGCAGTTGGGAGCCAAATTCGCGCGTTGCTCGGCAATTCCCCGCAGTATTTAGGCCCCCATCTCCATTGTTTTCCAATTGTAACGTTGCGTCTACACTCACTGAAAGATTTGTCGAGTCGCTTCCTTTCCTCTCCTCGCCGTCGTTGCTTTAAAGCAAATCAATCTGAACCGAATCAACTCCGTTTTGATTCAATCTTCAATTACCCCAGGGAGCGCAATTAAATTTGGCGAGGCGCATGCGCATTGTTTGCCCGCCAAACATTGCCCGAAGGTTGCGACGCGCAATTTCCTCGCCTCGGAGTCCACTCGGTCTAAAGTCCGGCAATAATATTGGCCCTGGGATTAAGCCTTAGCGCCGAGAAAAGAAACCTACCATTCCTCTCATTTTGACACCCTAGCTTCACGGGTGTCAAACTAAACTGTGAATAATCTAAGTGGAAAAATGTACTCGGTTTAATTTACCCGTTAAAAACGATGTAATATTTTGCCAGGAAAACTATCATTCACGATGAATGAAAGTCATCTCTATTTTCTATGCTTCGAGTGAATGTGGCGGGCATACACTGTGCATGATGGATTTTAGATCACACGCACCTGTTGGTGCGGATTGTTTATTACCAAATCCATACGAATTCAATAGTGACTAAACCCTTTCGCGATATAGGGGTACTCGGACAGGAGCTTTACGAATGACCCTTTCGAAATTCGTGAAATCAAGTGTTCAAAAGGAATGCATCATTGGTACAAAAACAGCGATAACTTCGAGTGATGTTTTAGTGGGGGTGTCCACTAGTCATTTAGGCGAGTTTTTGCTTACCGAGAACCTCAAGGAGTCATTGGTGCCTGCACAGTTCCGTCGAAGCGCCATACATTCACTAGTTTAAGCAGACGATAAGCTCCAGGCGCTATTGACTCCCTGCAGTAAGCAAAAACTCGCCTATATGACTAGTGGACACCCACCCTTAAACCAAAAAGCGTTTGAACACGTGACTTTACGGCTGCCAAAGAGCGATCCGCAAAGCTCTAAAAATGCGAAAAAATTAATTCTGGACATACTGCGTTCCGGAGCTATAGGGAACCATTTTTTCCTCCACAAACACGAATGAAGATTGCGGACACGGGTTTTCCGAGTATCGTTAGCCAAACACTTGAACATTTCTAATGCGAAGCATTGCGGTTAGTATCTCCCGCAATAATCTAGAAGATGCCGCGAGACTTTTCACGTAATTAAACCCGCTAGCGTCACGGCCATGCACTTGTTGCGTTGTTGAAACTTGCGAACGTTTAGAAATAAGCCTAATTTGGCTTTCGATGAATACTAAACGAGGCAGAGCAAGATGGATTAATTAATCTTACCATAAATGATTTTACTTTTAATTACTGTAGGTTGGCCTCCACAAACGTCGATTAAACACCGTGCTTAACTCGAAACTATACGCATTTACCACAGTTGTATTTTCTATCGCGTTGCACGCCGAAATGAGTAAAAATGAGGTGATATCCAAATCCTGAATATTCATTCATTAGTAGGCCTACATGTATATGACGAATTGCCACCAAGGTCCATTCGTTCGGAAGACAGAATCGGAATGAACCTTGGCAATTCGTTGCACCAATGAATATTTAGGATTTAGTCACGTGGCTTGGTTCTTCAAAATAAATTTTTGCATATTTGCCATAATCGTTGAATTTTACCCAAATCGAGCACAATTCAACGCCTCTCTGAGTGCCCTTAATAAACACGCCTCTTTTCAAATAATTCCTTGTAATTAACTAAATTTTAAGTAGGCCTACATGTAATCAACGATGAATTATAAAAATGGATCCGTAAGGAATTATAAAAAAAAAATTCCTATATAATACATGTTTTTTTAATACGCCTCGTAGATATACTTTTAGATATAAAATATGGAATACAATAGGGGTACTCAGGAAGAAGCTTCGCGAATTTCACATTGTCAGTCGTGAATTAAGTCACGCTTTCATAATGGACACGCTAATTGGTTTAATAAGTTCACTCAAGGTTACCGCTGTGTTCAAACCAGCTAATGTGTTCTTTTTGCACACGTGACTTATTAATAACTGTCAAAATTCAATTCGCAAAGCTTACATGTATGTCTGAGTACCCTTAAGAGACCCCTGAGAAACCGTGGGTGTATTCCCGATTTACATGTACATCAGTACATGTATTTTGCAGTCAAATTCTGAAATGACCAGTCACTGAGGCATAGGATTTCACTTAATATGATAGAATAAAAAAAAGCCCAATGGATTGCACTCATTAAATTTCATTTTGAATGAACTTCATTAAAGCGACACTTGATCCACAATCCCCACGTTACTGTACTAAAAACTTTTTTTTTCTTTCTTATTTAAACATATCTGTTCTTATATCCCCCCTCCCAAATACATAATTCCACCATGCGTTGAATCCTGGTTTCTCAATTTTGCATCATCCCTAGCTCGTGTTATTCGATTAGCCCCAGTGCGTGTGTATGGCACTCGCGAGGCGCTCTTCTTCCAGGTATCCAATATCCCATCAACCGAGTCTCATATTGCCATTCTAAGCAGACTGACACGAGCTCGGTAGGGGGCGCCCCGTGCCACTCTCCTTCCTAAAACCTAGATGGGAACTTGACTCCTCTCTTTTATACCCCCGCCCCATCCCCGACCTAATGCGTCAATTAAATTGAGATGAGAAGAAAGGGAGGTTTTGGGGAGATAAAAATGGCGGAGGTCACATCCGGGCAATTCCTCAGCTGCGCAACTCAACCCAAATAGGCCTAGATTAAAGGTGGAAACGGAAAGGGAAGCAACGGTGTGCGCGTGCAGGAAATGAGACTGAAAGGGAATGGGCACGGGGAGTGCAGGGTCAAATTAATCCAATAAAAGCCATTGCTTTTCTATTTCGTTTCTTCAGACGTTAAGGTGGACCAGGGTAGAAATCATTCTAGATGCCGCATTCCTCGATGAACTCTTCCTTTGCAGTACCAAAAACAGAAGATTCATAATATCCCGGCTAAAATTAATACCCTAGTGCCATCTTCGAGCATGTGTAAAAGGGAATACCAAAATCAAAAATGACATCGGGGAAGTGCTTTTTCTTGATTCCAACGCCATCTACGATGCTTTCCGCGCAACTACAGCCCATTTCAAAATTTGACTTGTATATAGAGAAACAACACGTACGCCACCTGTGATCGCGTGAAAGTTGCATTATAGGCCTACTATATATATACATGTATATATCATGTTTAATTCTCTCCAACATTGCACGTACTACATTATGACGATTGTTTGTTGAACATCGAGCATGAAAATGATAAACAATACTAATATCAATATTCGAGTTATTACGTAGGATTAACGTATATATTTGTTTACTTTATAGATCCGTGGCAAGATGATGGTGTATTCGTAGTTGTGAGCAAACTAAACTCAACCAAAAAGACATTGGTCGCCCGCAACGCAAGAAGGAACATCGGGGTTACGCATCATGAAATCAAAGTGTTAAAGAAAAGTGAGGGATGTACCGGACGAAAATCACGCATTTCACAAAAATCATCGAAGATGTTAAAACAGCGTTACTGATTATCGTATAGTATTTTGCTTCGCGTTGTTTCGTATACATGTAGTTGATGCAAAATGTGGTTTAATGTGGTTCTCGTGTTTTAACACGCAGAGTTCAAACTATAGCCATAATATACTGTATATACTGTACATTGCACAATGCATTTTAATTTTGGCTTACAGTTCACATACACCTTAATATTTCTATTTACCCAAATTTTACGCATTCAGCGTTTAGAAAAATGTACGTCACATTGTGGCAACGGTTAGAAACCCGTTATGAAGATTCATACTTAACCAATATGGAGCTTGCTATTTAAAAGTCAACCGTATATGTAAACCTCGAGCTGCCAAAACATCAATTTGTTTCATTGACATTAGTAATGCGACAAGAATTTGAATCGTTACCGTGATATTGCTCACGCGAGATTCGATTTGTTATCCCCAAAATTTGAATAGTGTATATTACGCCATGCTTCAGTGAGATAGGCGCCTTGGGCAATATCAAAACATCAAATTTTACTTCAGTGTCATTTCGTAAATCTGTCTCCCGATACATATTTTAATATGTATGTAATTGCA
Organism: Megaphyllum sjaelandicum; assembly: GCA_034698745.1. Lineage (NCBI taxonomy): Eukaryota > Metazoa > Arthropoda > Diplopoda > Julida > Julidae > Megaphyllum > Megaphyllum sjaelandicum. The sequence goes on from JAQGBX010000811.1 coordinate 9,009, forward strand.
AAGGCAAATTCAGTAATTATAAAGTAAGCGGTAAACACGAACGTCTTTTAAAAAAGTCCTTTTCCATTGAGTCGAGTAATCGAAAGAAAGTATTACGGACAACTTGGCCAAGTCATCGAACTATGGCCGCCATCTTTGCGAACCAAACCACACGGTAAAACTGGCAAAATGAACTCCTATATTGCAGTAATTTCAGAAGTAAAATGCTATCTTTACGATATACACGTACATGTTTAACGATGCAAAAACCTGCAATTCGCCTCGACCAACGTAGCGCCAGTTGGTTGAGAAAGATGGCGGCTACGGATTGCTTTCGCCCAACTATACAAGTAGGCCTACCGTACACCGTAAACTGTCGATATGAGCACTGTGCATAATAAGGCCGTATATACAGAAAGAAATCCAATATGAGCTCGCGTCATCATTGCTGACGAAGGTGTCTCCGGGGAGGGAAATAATGAAAAGGCTCGTTAAATTTTACAACCTTAAAATATGTTTCGGTCATATTAATTTTCATAATAATAATCGTAAAATACTCCAGCGCTCGGATTCGCGCCGAGCCAAATTAGATTGGGATATAATGGGCGAACTCTAATTATGTCCAAGTCGGCTTCAATTGACGCTCGCCTCTGATGAAAACGGACGTAGGCGTCACCCTGAGGTCTACCTTAGTGCAAACTAATTAACAACGTTCATTAATTAATGCTCGAGAATCTTCCTAGGTGCTAATTGTTAACCGTTCTCTATAAACTCGCGCAGTTTCCAGTCGAAATTGCGCGGATCTTTAGCGTTCTGCATCGTGCATGGCGATTAGGAAACTTCTAATCGCCAGGACAACGAGACTGCCGCGCCGCGAAGCTGTCTTATTAAGAGCCGGTTGCACAAACTTAAGATTAAAATCTGAGGTTTACTAACCTTGGGTTAAAATTTGACTCCAGGTTAACCTTCGATGTTTGCGCTGCACCAATTAACTCTCGATGAAATGTCCCCAGGATCGATTATGAAGCCCATGTTTAATCTTCTAAAACCAAAATGGAACGCAGAAATGGAACAAATTTTGAAAAGTGCTGCCAGATTGCGCATGCTGCCTTCCACGTCAGCATGATCGGGTGATGTAGCACGCGCAATTCCCTAGCTTCATCAGATGTCCGCCATATCCGTTGATATATGCGCACTTTTTCTATGAAAAGATGCGCATCGAAAGGAGCAACTCCATTTTGGGATACAATTTTTAACTAGAAATATTAAGAATTAGACGGCAATCCGTAAACCATCGTGAACCACCACATGTTGGTAATTTACATAAATATATATACACGACGTGAAGCTATATAGTTAGAGATTAACTAAATGTGATGCGAATGAAAACGAATTTTTAGCGCAGCAATTTATGATAGATTACAACTTTTGAAGAAAACCTGCAAACTAACCGTTTAGGGATGACCGTCAGTGCCATCTGTGGGTAAACGAGTTAAATCAAAAAATAGAAGCTTTTTGTATATAACGTTATAAGTCGTCCAATATATCTCTATATACACTCGTACATGTACATGTAAAGTAAAAATTCCGCTGGTCATTATCACGTTGTTGCGAGTATTATAACCCATTGACGGTAGCAGGCCTAGGTTAACGTGTAGGTTACATGTTCTGTACAGACCGAACGCGTTCTCGTTATGTATAACCCTGGTTAATGTTGTACAACTCCGTTAGTGAGCAGAAGACCATCATGCTATAGCAGCTTAGGAATACCGAAAACAACCTCATTTAGAGCATATATTCGCATACACTATAGGTAAATAGAAGCTGGCTAAGTGACCATAACGAATGTATAAAACACAAAGACCATTCAGTGCCTAAAAAGCGTTTATTCAAGGGTATAGTTAAATCTGTGCGGATTCCCGTAAGGAATTTCAAGAAAAAGCATAATCATCAAATCTTTTAACATGTTGTATTGTATATGAAGTGTGACTGCATGTATACTTTGCATTTAATCGGTGCATGCAACGCAGCAAATTTATTACCAGATCTAGTAAACCACATTAGGCTCGTATATCGGCGATCAAATCAATAAAAAGAGCTGACTAAACTATTTTAATCGTCATTTAAACTACAGTATAATATGAATTTCACGCTAAGTAGCCTACGTTTCACTTTCGATGCTTCTCGTGAAATTATAGTACATGTACATGCTGGATAAACAAATGTGACTATCGATTACTTATTTTTTTCAGCAGGAGTGATTCCTAAACAAGGACATGTTTCAAACAATAACGAGAATAAATTTGTATCACAAATCACACTTCGTATTACATATTAAAATACGAACAAATACAATCTATAAAGTCTAAATTTCGCAAGTCTCGTAAAACCAAACAATTAAGGTTTTGAACCCTGCATAGAAATCACTGCTAGCTCCTCCATTGCAACAAGTGATAGCCAATTATCGAATTGTTCGCAATTGAAAATTGTTTAAGGTTTCTGTTATAATACTCACGTATGTGTAACTGCAGTAACCCAATTTGACTCGTTGAAACACGCAATGTGCAGGGATCCCTTTTTCATGTTAAATAACATACTATAGCGTTAACATAGCACATTGTATTCTTTGTTTGGTATACCAAAATCGCTATTTAAATGAATTATGAGCAACTAGCTGATATTCTGTGATGTCCTCACGTCAAATGTGATATAAAAACCGGGTGTTAATTATCATTAGTGTATATTTTATATCATGTAGCTAAGTTAATGGTGAAGAAATTGTTTATGAATAAAATATTTTTACTTATAAACCTTTTTGTATTGGAGAAACTTTTTAAAACAAACATTTTCATAGATTATTGCACTGAACTTACAGGAAGTATTACTTCTTTGAACATCGCATCGTCGCCGCCAAATGAAATCAAAGTAATAAATACGACACCTGTGATATACATGTAATTAACACTCCCTTTAAATTGTTTCGAAAGCAATTCAATGTACAACATATTTACTATTCTCCACGAGTAAGCTACTTTAAGTTTAAAATATATCTTTTCAAGTACGACTTCACTCGTAAATAAGCAAGGGCAAAGATGTTGCAATTGTCAGTTCCTTTTACTATCATGTTAACAACGTGGCATGGAAAGACATAACTGGGTGCGATCCATTGAATTAAATAGTACCGTAAGTAATAGCTTTCAAGATACACATATTAAATTTAAATAAGTCGCTGTTAATACGAGTACATTATAGTAAAAATATCGTGGCGCCATCCATAGGCTGAATATGACAACATAAAAGCGCTCATGCAAGCATCAGCAAATTATTTTATCTCCGATGCGCAGCGTTGAATGTCAGTTCGGACCCAATGTGACAGTTAGCCTTTTTTTATATCTTGTAGACAAACTGAGTGAAAAACAAACAAAGATTTTTATATGTATTTATATATTTATACGTTTTGTGATTTCAAACGCCATTTATACAATTTAGACGAAGTCTTCCTCCAGAGCCACTTACCGTGGCTCGGCAATACATGTATAAAGAAACAACTCGCTTTCAATGTTTTAGGGAACCATTTTGTACATCCAACATTCCGTACATTAGACTGATTAGGTTCAAATAAAATTGCCGAGAGCTAAGCCCCACGCCGTGGTATTTCCAAAACAGTTATATGCAGTAATGTAGGCAAAAAAAATTTCGACGATAACCATGATCTAAACAATGGCCCTAGGCGTTCCGGAACGGGGAAGATATGATTTTTCAGTTATTTCATCGCAGCCATTCCAGGTGAGTAAACAAAGACGCTTCTTCCCATATCGCGAACCGTCAACAAAAGTAAATCTCCGCATCGGAGCACGCGTTACTAAATATAGGGGAAAAAAGAAGCAGCGGGGATTATGCGCAAAAAAAGGTCACTGGAGGATTTGAGCCCAGAGCCAGATTTAGGGCTGAGCATCCGGGACAACAGATTGCCACTCGTCCCTATCCACGTGAATACCGAATTAATATGGCTCGTTGTCATGGGGACAATGCCGAGGATTTCATTTCATCAATGAATGGAAACATTATTATTAGCCGAAAAACGAAGGACGATGCTCGAGTCAGGGTTAAAAACACGCGAGTCGCCAAATGGAAACATAAAACCCAAGTTGACGCTGAAATTCAAGCGGGTACTCATCCTCGTCGCACATTTATTTCAAAGATGGTCTTCTCGGAGCATCCATAACGTAGGGAACAATTACGCTACACGATACGAATGTCTCTGTATGTCTTTTTTAAATATCATCTAACAGTGGAAAAATGGTCCTAGCTGCATGCAATGCGATCACATTTGAAATTGATAATGTCAACCGGTGATTTTATGAAGAAAAATTTGCCGCAAACGGATGTCGGCTAAAATAATTACGCGCTGGGCACCCTCCGACTGCAGATCTCTTGGGGGTACTCAGACAGAAGTATACGCATGACACTCTTGAAGCCCCGTGCGCAAAACGAATACATTCGTTAGTTTAAAAACATCGATAATCTCGAGTGGTTATTTTTAAACTTCAAGCCTGCCAAAAGCGCCTTCGTAAATTTAAGCTACTGCAGTATTTGAAACAAGTATCAATTTATGAACACTTTACGTTCAATGTTCGATGGCATCGATGCGATATCATCTCGATGTGACGTTCGGTGACAACGCTTTATGCATCAGCAAATTATCTCGAAGTGCACCGACTCCGCGAAGCGAGCACGACGATAATCGATGATCGAAAGGTCTTCGATCTGAGATTCTGTTCTCAAATTTGCCTCAAGTTTGGTTCCATCGGCCAATACAAACTCCGCTGGAAAACGAGGAGAGTCATAAAAATAGCGCTGCATGGCTTTCGTGGCGTGTTTTTCGACTAAATTGGTGTATTAGGTTTTAAGGATGAAAACGAAGCCCGCAGCCCGTTTTTATCGAGTGAACGCACCTGTGGGCACGAGCGCATTAAAAATAGTTAACTCGAAGCAAAATTAACCGAGGATTCCACAGAAATCCCCCGAGGATTTTCAATTTGAGTCTTTCTCTCAATAAAACCTTAGATGGCTGTTTCGTGAGTCTCGGGAGAACTCCGGGTTCCTGCAAGATAAGGATAACGAGCTAGGGCTAAACCACATCCCCCTAAAACGGGGAATTTAGATAAAAGAAATTCATTTGCTCCCAATATCAATTCATCGCGGGTCTAATTAGCGAATTAATAATGCGCAGATGCCCAAACACAAACGCCCATTCAGCGCACTCCGCTTTATTTTATAAAGACGTTTACTAACATTTTGCTAAGTGAAAATTAGCGCGAAGGAGTCCGATCTCGAAAGTGGAGTTGCAGAAAATTACGAATCAGGGGCGTACCGTAGTGTGGAACTACGTTTTAAGTCACCCGCGTGCAACTGGCCTTCCATAAATGATCGTATGCACTGAACATGCATTCATAAGGGATTTCCGTCTTTTGACTATGAACAGGAATTGAAGACTAAAATGTACCATCCTTATTAAAAATACAGAAAAATATAGAAAGCGCATCCCTTATCCGAAATAGTTGGAACCCGAAGTGCTTCTGGTGTCGGAATCTATGTACATGTGTACTGTATACAGTACAGGGTGTACCATATGGTTTGGCCAAAATGACAGGGCAGGTAGCTGGCGATATGTGGAGTAAAAAATACTAATGAACAGGGAGGCGCAAATCACTCCTTAACATAGAAAACATCATCTATTGCAGATGATTTGTCTGACAATAGATTTGACACACCAATGACAATAGCTCACAACAATTGCTCAAAATGGCGACCATAAATACCAATGCAGGCTTCACAGCAACGCAGCTATCTCTGACTTTATGAAAAAATAGCCGCCATTTCCTGTCATTTCCCGTGTACGATACGGGCGACCAAGTCCTCTTCTGTGTCCACTGGAGTTCACCAACTGTAAATGGCTCTCCCATGTCTCTCTCTGACCAAACACAACCTTTGGCACGTGCACTGCTTAACTATGTGTACCAGCAACCTACTAACAGATAAACACAGACAATGTGATACGCTAGCCATGTTAAAATCCAAGCAAAAACACGTGGTGAACGTCAACATGTGTTTGCACTTTTCTATGTTAAGGAGTGATTTGTGTTTCCCTGTTCATTAGTATTTTTTACTTCACATAATACCAGCTACCTACCCTGTCATTTTGGCCAAACCTTATCGGTACACCCTGTATAAAGAAGAGATGCATGTTTGCTTGGTTGTTTGTATGTGCGTATTATAAGGAGTCCCGTAGCAGAAGATTTTTGCTTGTTTTTGTTTTGTACGCGTATTGCGTCATCAGGCACAAAAGGAAAACAAAAAAAATCTTCCGCTACGGAGTTCCGTATGTTTTTGGTTTTGTTAACTTCGGTGTTAAGTTTTACTTTCCAACACAAGGTGAGTGTTTCTCATTTCTTTTTGCTTGCTCGGGAAAAGCCGGGCTTTACAGCTAGTAGCTAAAGTACATACTTTATATACAGAATGAAATCAACATTTCCGAGATGTGACACGAGCCTAACTAATCACGAAACACCCACTGCCCAAAGTTAATTTCTACAATATATATATATTTTTTTAAATAGATCACGAAACAAACTTTTAAATTAAACGTGTCATGTTTCGAATTTTGGAGCTTTCCGGATTTCGGATGTTTAACTCGTACATGTATATGATTTGAAGATGCTGAAAATAAAAAGCTTGTTGAAATGCTGAGCTGACAAAGGTGCTCGAAACGTGAAAATGGCATAAAAATGACAATAGTTCGCGGGTAAAAAATCAATGCCACGACATTAAAATACAGTTTTAATTAATCCCCGGCTTTTATTCGGGTGAAAGTTGAACACGGGATGTCACGCCATGCAGACTTTAATTCTTCGCCAACCGGAAGCGTGTCTGTGGTTGGTGGTGGCTTTTCCACCCGCCTACCTTAACTTCCCATTAAGCGAGTGGTAAGGGGCGAACGAATAGCAATTTTCTTTTTGCACGAAATGTGCCGAGAGATGTTGGCATATGCACTTTGATTTGCATTTTAATGGAGTGACAGATGGGGTTGATATAGCAATTGCAGTTTACACGAGAGCAGCTCGCTCGCGTATACACACAGCCATCCTAGCTCGTCTCGCGCGACACTTGGAAGAAAGAAGAGAAAATCTGATAAATCGCACCTTCGCTAAACACAATTTGAACATTTTTTCCTTCCGAGCAGAAACCTAACTTTCCAGCTACAATTATCGCGAAAGTCAACCCACATTGAGGAAATATCTCGAAAAACGTACTTTTTAGCAGCTTAAATTTTCCTTAAAATACAAACATACATTTTGATATATGTATACAGCCGAACTCTGGAAATGCGGTAGCTGGACGTATAGATGGAAAACGTAAATGTATACATGCAGATAAAGTTCCGTTTGGTGGCGCATGCGCACTAAGCATTTCTATGGGTGGGAGCAAAGTGATACTTAAGTGTCCTTGAAAATCAGTATCGCCTAGTGGTAAGGGTCAGTGATACTTAAGGACACTTAAGTATCACTGTGCTCCCACCCTTTCTCTAGCTAAAGTCTAAAGCTATTTAATAAATACTGCTTATACATATGTTAATTAGGCCTACATGTATACATAATATACAATGTAACATTAAAACACATGTAATAAGGTATGTAAAACATGCATTGACATGTCGCATGCATATCTTTTAGATGTAGCAAACGTTTTTCACAAGTAGCTTGACATTTGTTTTACAATGGATTTATATACACGCGTTCACACGTGATATGTTTATAATGTACCGGTATTTATTAGATAGCGTATAAGAAATGCTTAGTGCGCACGCGCCGCCAGACGGCACTTTATCTACATTTTCATTTACGTTTTCCATCTTCGTCAAGCTCGGCATTTTCTGAGTACGGCTATTATCTACATAATAAGAACGTGCTATAGAAACGCGCGAACATCGTGTGTATGGGTAAAATCACGTTGAACGCTTGTTCCAGACGCTTGTAAGTTGCCAGCCGACTTCTTCGTATAGCTGACGACTACAGAATTCGAATGTTCCCGAATATTACAATTCGATTCCATCTCATCACGTTCAGTCCAAAAATTATATAGTTTGTTGTTTGATCCGAAAACAGACTTATGCCTCGACCTTGTAGTTGGACGCTTAGTGGCAAGCGTCTGAAACAAGTGTTCAACGTGATTTTACCCTATCACGCCACAAATTCCAGGTTCTTTAAAATATACTTAAGAAGTCTTATAATATTTCAACGGGATTCAAACATACACTGAAAATGTAACGCCATACGACGAAATTCCACCACGTGGCGTTTTGTCTCATGGCTTGTACGTGCATTGACGTTGTTTTGCGAATGACTAAATGGTGGCAAAATTCCTCGGCTTGGAAACTTTTAATGAATTCAAACTGTAAATAGCGCCTAAAAATTTTTTTTTTTGATCTGGATAGAAGATGGAAACTTGTATCTGATAATTAATTGATTTTTTACAGCAAGTGCTCGAGGTGGCATAATTAATACACGGATGATATGTTGCCTCGGAGGAAAACATCTTATGTTGACATAATTTCATTAAGATACAAAAATAATAAATAAACAAAAAAATGAAACAGCGCGTTGTTTATACGAGCGAATAGAAGCGACAAAAAAAAAACATGTTTCTATAAGGAATGCTGATGTTATCGGAGGCAACTATGTCCCAGAGATCAACATCGTATTGCGGGAGATGCTAAAAAAAATGTATATCAAATTGGTGGGCGTTCAGACCATCTAGAAATAATAAGACTGCACAACCATGCAGCTTAAAGCGTACCCTAGTGAGAAAATGCATTCCCCAGATTGACGCCTGTCCAAATCTGTCTTATTTTAAATATTACAAAAAATGGTAATAATATGGTTACGAGAAACGATGTCGCAACAAGAAAATCACCCAACCAAAACTAAAAACTCCAAACTTGAAACTTTTCTGGTTTGTGGCAACAAAAAAAATGGCGGAGCAAACTATTTTTGCCAAACTAAAAACTAGAAGATCAAGTTTGCAAACTAAGTTTGGCGTTTTCGACGAGTGTCGGTGAGATGAAAGGGACTCAGCCAAACTTTTTGGTGGAGGCGCTGCTAACAACCCTTCGACTGTACGATATCGATGATACTGCAGACGACAGCATATCGTATCTATTGTGTTTATCATGATATCGTCTGTCGTCTGCTTAGTTTTGCCAATATAGTTTGTTGCAGTGTACGCTCAGGTTTTGTGTACGCAGATGTTTGTATTATGTTTTTATAGAAACAAGTTCACGATGAAAGTTTGGGGTTTGTGGTTTTTAGTTTTGGCTTGGTGGTTAGTGTGTACCCGACTTTATACTAAAAAAGAAAATATTTCCCCTCGCTTTAAAGAAGTTATCACTCCAACTTATAGCGCATAATGTAGGCCTACATACGAACTGCAAATTTATTACGTCACTGAATCACTCAAGATTTTATAACTGAAGGGAAGAGTTGGTTTGGGTTGACTCGACTAAACTTTGAATATACTGTATTCAAGAAGGTGGATTCAGAGCTATAGCTAAGTCTCAGATTATAAGGTAACCCAACTTTATATCCTAGTAACATATAATTGAAACTAAGATGTAGCTATCAGACCGTGAAACTCTTAAACGTCGCTAAATATATTAAGAAGATCACTACTATCAAATTTTTTCGTTGTCGTGATTGTAATATAAAAGACAAACTCCCAGGTACGTATTTTCACATTAGGAAATGAAGAAATACAAGTATGTTTTAAAACATCACGCTACTACGGATCCAGAGGAGGATTATTAACTAAATCACAGAAAGAAAATCCGTTGGATGGCGCTGCGCGAAGTACATTTACTGTATATGCCCTTAAATGACGAGTAATTCTAACGACACACTATTGGCAAATTATTTTTATTACTTTTTAAATGTACAGCAAATTTAGTGGAATTGGAGCGAGACAGTGTGGGTGACGGTACGTTGGGCAGACTCGACCTTATCCGTCGTCCGTGGGGAAAACAAATCAAAAGTCTCTCTTCGAACGTTGTAGGAAAACCGAATTTTCCTCGAAGAAAAACACGAGGAAACCAGCGTTAGTTCTCGCTAGGGGTCACCTTATCCGATGACCAAGAACTCCGGCATCCCTGAATGGCACAGGTGGGGAAAAGAGGGAAATAAAACTTAAGAAACAGGGGATCCCCTCCCCAATGTACCGCGAGTAAAAACATCTTCATATAGAGAACTATACTTAAATTCTAATCTTCCAAACGTTAACAAATCACTGCTCGAGCGTCCCCAGCAGCGGTGTCGCGGCCACCGAACACACGGGGGCGCTCCGTTCGCCGGGGCGCGTTTCGGTGTCTATCTTAGAGGACGGCTCGGGAGTTTGAACCACTCTCTGGGGAGCACCGTTAGCGACAGTCTTCGCGACATTTTCGGACAACTTACCCGCCTGATTTACCTGGGCAGGCTTCAGTTCGGACCTCGAGTCCACCCGAGCGCCACCCGGCGACGTCACGTCCGCTTCAGGCGCCAGCTCCGGGGCGCCACGGGCCCCTTGCTCCTCCGCCGTTGGGGGTTGAGGCTGGTCTGGCGGACTCGTTCCCTCGCCCCCCTGATGCGCCGCTGGACTGGCGTTGGCCTCATTGTCCGCTGGTCTGTCCGGCGGATTGTGCAACAGGATCGTCCGCAGGGCGGACTGCTCCAAGATGGCCGGCAGCTCGTAGTGGTGGAAAAAATAGAGCATCGAGTGCTGCGGGGAAGAGAAAAAGACAACGAACGATGAATAGTAATGACGGACAGGATTCCTCACCTCTTCCTCGTGATTCAATGGACGGAAATTTGTTTCATGCGCGCCATTAATAAAAATAGCTTTATGAAATCACCTTTGGGCTATGTGCATAAGGTATACATGTAATGCACCTATGAAACAATGGTGAATTTCGTGCCTTAGCTAGGGTCCCATCCCCAAATCGGAATTTTGAAATATGCAAACATTTCAAACTCGAAAACATCCGAAATTTCTCGTACCAGGTAATTCGGTGGTGAAGAGTGCACTCAACCAGGATACGATATTTCGTGGCACTGTTCGAACCGTAAAGTCATGGCAATTAAGTGCTGTATTTCGTAAGTGACAGGAAAACGTCGCCATCTCGAAATAGGTCCAAAGACCCGAAATTCCATACGGCATGTACATGAACATGTACATTAGACCTAATGCAATATACTGTCAGTATACTGCAGTAGGTCTAACGAGACGGTTTACACATTCGATGTGCAAAGCTTATCGTAAAACCATTCACTCAGGTTTATCGCCGTTTTTTAAACCAATAAATGCACTTCAGTTGCACTCGTGACTTCGCTATACTACCAAAGTACTATTCGTAAAGCTTCTGTCCGAGTTCCGCTATAGAAATCTCGATAACATTTACTCGATTCAAAATTGGTTACTTAATTTGTATTCGTTTATCGCGTACTGTTTGACCATCTCTCAAAACAATGAAACGCTTACTGCGTAGCATCTTCCTGTAACATTGGATGACATTTTTGTGGACGCGCTTTTTATAAAATAAAAAAAGAAAACATTTGTTGTTGTTGTCCGGATATAATCGGCTAAGATATAACGATGAAAACAAACTCATGTTAAAAATTACTTTTGCGTTAAGCGAGAGTGGACTGGTGAGCCTCAATTTAGTTCGTTCGTGCATGTCGTTGCATTCTTGAGATCTCGCTTTTTCTCATGCTTTTCTGCCCCGCTTCAAATGCACGGGCAGGAACTCATTGCTCCACCGTCAGATGAAGAAAAAAAAAAACGTATTAAAAACGTCAACATGAAACAGAAAACCCGGATCATATTTTTTGAATGATTGCCCATCAACTCACTGACAAGATGAGCACTCGCATCGACGTCGCCCTGACAACGTCGCATGCTCTGGCGGCGCTGCTCGTACGACGACAGGGTGAGCTCGCAGCGCCCCGTGCGGATTCAAAGAAACATTATATACGGTATAATGTAAGCTTAAGACAACAATGGTTAACTGGACCAAATTCGTTTATTTTTCGTAGAAATTGGAATGTCACCATTTCGAGACAAAAAAAACTCGTTATCACACCATGCAATGAATCTCGAAGTGGACAACTTTGTCCCCTTTGAGGGCGCTGGGAAACTCGAAAAAGGATTTCATATTAAAATTTATTTCTTCAACATTATATAGTTGATGAAATAGTTGCTCTAAAATAGGGAGGAGGTTCAAAAAGGTTCGGGAAACATTGCTGTAGGCCTACTTTACAGACCTAAACGAAGAGCCTCCAACATTTTTATCTGTTTCATTATCATTTCCTTTCTAATTATCGGTTATCTTTTATTTCGCGTTAAATTTTGAATGACTGACTTTATTTTTAATAAACATTAACGCTCGGTACCGTAAATGGATCGCATATTCGTCCAACGTTGAAATCATGAGATACGGTAATTTCAACTCCGCATTTCCAAACATTATTTACTTTCAATTTGCTTTACAGAAATATCGACTAAAAATACTTATTCTCTCGTTTCCGCTAAAAAGGATGCTAAGACCGAAACGCCTCGCGGGCCTCGTCTCCTGACAACGGCTAAGTATAGCGTGTCGGGGCGAGGATCAGCTCTCGGGACGACATTCGAAACAGTATTTCGTCCAAAATCCATCCAAAATGGATCCTCGGGCGCCTAATAAACCTAACAGCTAGCAACTGATCGGGATTCTAACCCACGCGTGGCAAAATGAAAAAAAAAAAAGAAACGACATGTTTTACGGGCGAAAAACAATAGGCCATTCCAATTGTCATTATCCGTTTCTGGGCTTTGAAAAGGAAGAACAGTTCGCTTCGTTTCATTAATCCACGGGTGGTTTGTTCGCATTAATTAAGATGGCTATGGGGAGCGACCAAACAAGATGGCGCTTGATTCATCTGGCATTCGTCACGCGGCGCTCATTTCAATTTTTACTACGAAACGAGACCCACGGAGTTTCCGTGCATGACAATTTCAGATCGCGAACAAGGGATTGGGGAGTGAAGGAGGGGGGATCCTCCCCTTTCTCTCTGCCACTCTTCTTATTTTGCTGGGGAATTCATTGCCGTTGAAGGGCGCCACGCGGATGGAGGACACGTGGCACGTTGGCTCATGGAACGAACGTTATGGTAATCGACACTACACTAGCCTCTTTTGTTGCACTATCCTATGCACGAACTACTATATTATACAGATCAACCAAACTCTGACAAAATGTTGAGCCAAGCCCAAAAACAAATTTGAAATTTCCGACCCTGCAAGAATTGTAGCGTTGAATATGAATTCAGAGTGTCAATACGACACCGGTAGCCTTCGCCAACGTACTAACATTACACGTGTTGTACGGTACGTTTCATGAGCATACTGTACTTACATTATAATTCTTAAAATGAAATGGAAAATAAAATCAGAAGTTGCGAAGATGTATCGCTGTTGCTAGTAGCTTCCCTTCCAAGCAACAGCTGCCAACACTGCAGCGCTCTTTGGCCGATGCGTTGATCAGCATTCTGGTTAAGCTGATTAAGGGAGGAATACAGGCCTACTCATTATCACATCAAGCGCTCGTGATCGAAAATATCCAGCCTTATCCTGTGGATATTTATTCCGTGCAATATATGCACATCGTGTCACAAACGCGTAGCCAGCAACGGCACGTACTCTGAACACCCACGTTTTATGCACGATACCCACAGCATCGTTGCGTCCACGTTTATTCACCATACAATTCCACTAAAAATGTGATCATCGTTAATTGAATTAACGACCGAGAGATTGCGATGATTACTAAAGATTATTATTATTTTTCGTTTGCAGTCGAGTCCGACTATCGGAGACCCCATATGCCAACTCCCTCCTTTGGAAGTGATGGCCATAGGCTTTACCTATAGCTGAGAAGGTTTTTATATAGAGAAGGACCGGATGGGAAGGATGCATCAACCATTCTACATGTACTCCTATGGATTTACTTCGTATTTTAGAAAATTAAATTTCAGTTGTTGTAGCAAACAGGCAACATCTAACATTACTTACACTTTTATAAACAATTTTAAAATGCGTGTATTATTTGGTATGGTCAGTCTTTAGCGTGTTTTTGACGTTCATCATCTATTTCGGTCAAAATCGCTGGAACCGACGTGATCGAATTAAGCTGCTTTCAGTGTATACGGATTATACTTGTTGCCAACAGTCATCAGAGATAAAAACCACTTTTTAAGTACTTCTTTTTTAAGTTTTGTAAGTCGTGCGATTTTGAAAACATGCGCCGAAGACGAGAGGCAAGAGCCAGCAGAGGGCGCTACAAGCGATAACTTTCCAAGAACTAGAAAACCAGCACCATGGCAGAACTGCAGCTTACAGACAGGAACAGGAAATGGTGAGGGGAAATGGGAGGAGGAATTGAGGGGGGGGGGGATAAAAAAATGAGAGAAAAAAAAAACCTAGCGAGGATTGGATGAGCTGCTGGAAAGCCAGGTTTCCATCCCGGGGGGCTCATTTGTTTGACGTGGTGCAGAGAGAGAGAAGTACGACAACAGTAATTTAATGATTGCATTCTCATTACAGTCGATCTCGGCAAAGTCGTCCGCTCGCTAATAGCTTCCCACCTAATTAGGTTTGATCAATTTCCATGGAAAACGCGAACGACAATCCCCGGGGAAGGACGGTGGACCCCGCAGATGCTCGAGACACCCGTGGCAAGACGCTCGCATTTCTCTCAATTTTTAAAGCATTAGCATCGAAAATAAATAAATCTCGCGCGAATAAGCAAACATTAGCTGCGAGCACCAAACCCGTAGAAATGGCGACGTGTTTTCGGAAGAAATTAGCGCAAAATTAAAATAAAAAAAAGGAGTCGAAGGTGGGAATCGATCCCACGCTGCTTCATCGCCGAACGGGGATAGGGGGGATTTGCGAAAAGCGAAAACGACGACTGTCTGATTGGATTATATTTTCATTTAGGATTGAAAAATTTAATTAAAGAAGATCCGTAACGATGTTATCAAATCATATTATTTTCGTTCCGCTCGGAGAATAAATATTGGCCCGCGCGACGCTGTTTGGAGCGAGTTAACAAGTTTTTATTTTCGGAAACAAAAAAAACGCAACACGTAGCTAGCAGCGCGTTGATTAAAAGAAAAATCTTTCAAACCTTCTGCGTAAAAGCCTTTTTTTAATAAATGAAAACGTTAATCGATAAATAAAATCTAGCCTGATGAATATACGTCGGCGAACGTTTGCCGCCTCGCGGATGGTTTGAAATACAGAAAATCTTGGGCGAAACACGAGAGGGGACAATACGAAATTCGTGAAATTTCCCTTCTTCAAAAGCAACGATAAGGTTGAACTACACTATGACCTACGTAAGTTTTTTTTTCAACAAAGCATGGTTCGATCGATACTCCTCGAGATATACAGGGTGTTTCAAATGCACCATCCTGAAAGAATTAATTTGTTCGGTATCGATTTTACAGGTGTCGACATTGAAAAGAGCAACAAAAACAGGTAAAAAGAATGTCTATATCTTAACTGATATCGAATCGATACATTTAATCAGCCCTGTAAATAGGCTGATTAGGCTAGGGGTGTTCGGAAGTTTTGCGAATCGTACTTTGGTTGGTTGGTTGGTTGGTGGGTATAAGGGCGCAGTGCCTGTAAATCGTACTTTGGCAGTAGTGAAGTCACGAATGCATTTTTTTTTTTGGTTTAAAGACAGCGATGACCTCTAGAGATAAAAATTAATGAGCGTGTCGATTTTGCCCAAGTGTCTTCACGACTGCCAAAGCGCGATTCGCAAAGTTGACTGAGCACCCCTATACTGTATCGCGAGTCTTTTAAAACTAAGCCTCTTAATGGGTCCATTCAGTATGGGGCAAATAAAGAGCAAAATTTCGTTAAAAAAAAATGGCGAACGCGACGATGAACAGATGAAAAGGCGAGGAAAAAGCATCAACTTTTTGGTTAAAAATGGCGGCATCAAATCCAGTTCAACGAATTTCATCGAACCTCGAATATTCTCATTCAATCATTGACTGGAAAAATCCATCATCTATCTACACAGTCCACAAACGCCGTTTGTGGATAGCGTTTGTGGATTTGTGGATGGATGGATACATGCATGCCTGGTTCCGGGGCCGCGCTTATACGGAGCCCTGTAGCGGAACAAAATTACATTACTTTTTTTGGTACGCGATGACACATAACGCGTACACCCCGGGAAAAGCCGGGCAAACCGGCTACTTATGTATAAGAATGAAAATAGTATTTCTAGAACGCTTAAAATAAGCTAAAAAAACAATAAAAAACATCCTGGTTCTTAATCCGTACTGAGCCAAAGTACGCGAGTTTGCGATAGCTTCCTAAACCCGATGGTGGACGAAACGAATTTGTATTTATTTCCGAAGTTGGATGAAAATCTAGAGTTTTCCGTGGGGGAGGGTGGGGGTGGGAGTCGAAAAGGGGGTACCCAAGTAGCGGGGAAGGGGTTGCAGCGGGTCGGGTTCCCTGATTAAAGTAAATGCCGCAAAATGTCAACCGAAAGCCAAAATGAGTCGACCGGAGTGATGAATGTGGCAACATTATGGCAATAAATCCTGATTTGCGGCCAAGGGAGAAACTTAATTAAAATTTGCATACCGTCATCGAGTGCTCATAAATAAACGGAGCCGAGTCGAACCTCGGCCCGGATCCGGCGAAGAAAACGACGGATCGAGGCAAATTGTACGTGAACCTCGAGCGGGCCAATAGGGTTGGCTTTTCTCACAGGGATGCAATGTTGATTTTATTCGTCGACATCCGACCTTCCAGGGGTGCAATTCACCACCTAGTTAGCGAAAACACGCACGTCTCCCCTCCCCCTAAACCCTTTCCTCCCTTTCATTTCCCATTCGATATCCTCTCGGATCAAAAGTAAACTCGCCATAATCGAAACAAACGGATACGCGCCTAAAAGTAGAAAACTCCGAACAGAAATAATTTCATCTTTTTTATTGCTCGCAGGGACCTACCATTTATTATTATTTCAAAGTTCGCCTTCACCGCTGCACTGATGGGAGGGCTTTGCTAGCAATCCTCCCGGGCTAATTTGGGGGAACGAGGGGTGAGGGGGGTGAGGACCGCGCGCCAACCCACAAATTAAAATGAACGTCGACAAAATTGTGCATTTGGTGGCCCGCATTAAAGGATTTGGCACCGATATTGGAAAACCTAATAAAACAAACACCGGGCGGAAGTAGATTGGCGTCTTCGGGTAGGCCCACTTAATCCTAGACGTGAACGGGAAAGCACGCCAGCGCCCCTTAACCGCTCCAGCCCTACCCCCGAAGCTCGATCGGTGCGTGCGATCGTAGACGAAGCTAAACGAAGTGATTAAGGTGAGCATCGGAGAGAAGGGAGGGGAAGTTTCCGAATAAGTCAGGGCAAAAATAATAGTTCGAAAAACGGACACTGTCGCGCTCCGAACGCTCGAGTTCTAAAAGCTAAAATTCCATCAGATGTAGCCTGAATACCCGCCATGGTGCGGTCATCGTTTTTGGACCGGTGAACATTTAAGGAGAAAAAATTCCAATTAAGAATTAGATTAAATTTACTCTGTTTAAATTGTTATCGGAATGCTTGTTCCCATGAAAAAGAGAAAAAATAGACGAGAATTTAAAAGCAACTTATATTCCAAAGGGGTTGGTTTTATTTTTTTATTTTGGGTATGAAATGTGAAGATGATTTTTGTCAAACAATATGTCGTCAAAGTTGTGCTTCTAAAAGTTGTGCTTTCCAACAGAATGTATTGTAGCTTTTTCTACTTGTACAGTATATTACAGCCTCGTGTCCAAAAACCATGGTCTCAATTCACGATGTTTACAACAAAAATCAAGTCGAATTATCATATTTCTAAAATCCATGCTGAATAAAAGTAGCAGAATTATGCAACTGATTTTTTTTTCGGACACGCCTATAATTGCCTCGTCTCTGATCGCCCATAGGGGTGCAATCATTGCATACACAAGAGAGTGAAAGAGCAGTCCTCTTACAGGGGCAGCGCTTTCCATGTCCTACATTTCCGGCAATCGGGTGAAAAACGCTTCAAGCCGTCCATACACGGGGAAAGTTATATCTGAAAACTTGGCAATTTTAGGCATGTCCGAAAAGACATTTACTAACCACGGCTTTTAAAAATGAAAACTTCAAACTGAAAGTAATTAGATTTCAGTTATATTTTTTATAATTGACAAATTAAAACATTTCATTTCTAGTAATTCACATTCCAAAAAACAACTTTTTGAACATGCCGTATTTCCAGATATATAACTTTCCTCGTGTTTGACCGACTTTACGTTACTATTTTCTTAATTGTCTACAAATGTTACCCAAGATAATTGGGTTTCTTAATGTACAATTTGACATTTAGAAGCTTTTGTATAGACAACAAAAGTAAAGATTTTAGTCAAGAGCCCGTTCAATGACAATGAACTAGCACGTCTGTTCTAAACTGATTCTAGATTCTAGATCAATCCTTCGTTGCTTAGATCAACTTCTAAAACGCCATAAAACAAACATTTATAAATAAAAATTCAACGTGGCTAGAACCTTTTGACCCGGAGCAAAAGCTACGTCGTAGTCTTTCTGCTTTACGGAAAGGACAACGTTCTCGAAGACGCACCGTGTACAATGTACATAGTGTACGATAATGAACGAAAGAGAGAGATTTACTCGGAAAAGAAAGGGCCAGGAGAAAAGCGAGATGACAAAGTGAATGAACATGATTAGGAGTGAAATTAGAAAGAAGAGGCGACATACACACACACACATACACACGAGGCATGCACGAAGGCGACTCCACAACCGCAAACGTAATTTTATTAACTGTAATTAGGACATATTGACGCAGTCTATATAACACGTTAGAAAAGTTATTGCGGTGGATCGAGGAGGGTGTAGTGGAAGGAGGGAGGGGGGAGGGGGAAGCAAGATGGCCGACACTCCTTAGGGAGATAACCGTTTGCCAGCAAGCAAGGTTTTCATCATTTTAGCCAAATGGCAACCTGAAACTGGGTTGCTCATCGCGTGTCACCATCTCCCTCGAGTTTGGTTCGTCATTCACTTCACGGCCCGCCCATGGACGCCGAAAAATTTCCACGAAATTTCCGATTATTTCGGCTATACGAGTACGATTCGCCTTCCTTGTCAGCTTTCACATATTGCCAAAACGATTTCCGGGTTGCGGACGAGGACAACCCGCGGTTATCGAAGAATTTTAGAAGCACTATGTTCGTTTTTAAGTATCTCTTATCCATCAAACATGAGATCAGCTGTGGAATGTTTCGTGCAATTCGGATTATTGCTGCTTAACCCGTATATTTAAACCATTCTCGACGATTTTTTATGCCTTTCCATCATCTACCAGTCTAACATTCCTCGCAATTGAAACAATATTCAGGTTGCGATTGATGCGAAAATCAAAAAAAATCTGGAGTTGACAATCGAAGAATTCGACTCGAGGAGATGGAGCGCAACTCCGAGGGCATTTCTCGTCCAAACAAGCAGACTTTGAAGTACCATTAGAAAATGAAAGACAACGTTTCCCTTTCAGTTTCCTTAAACCGACATGTCAATATCGCCGTTAGATTTCGGCGAAATTTTTTTAGATGAAGAGGAATTGCGGGGATCCTCTTGGCGCAACGTACGCTAAGGATATAAAGACGTATCAGGAACGTAGAGCGTCGCCGGATTTAAAACTTCTTCTCCATTTATCGACATTTCATTACAAAACCTCCGACCTATACGAGATCTACAGTCGCGGCGAACATGTTTCAAAACTGTTCCGATCTGGCAAATTGCGTTATTGCGGAGCTAGCCGTCGTTTTCAGCTTTAAAATCCTTTCGTGCGCTTTGCAAAGGGCAACAGGCTAGCACCTGTTGCTTCCGAAAACCTCAGACTGCGGAGCAACACATTGCGAGTATTAAAGCGACCAGCAGAGACCGAATTAACATTTTTTAATTTTTGGAGAGGCCGATAAATCAAAGAAATCCCACCGTTGAATGAGGAAACAACGCTCGAAGTCACCCTAAAGTCGCCCTTTGACCATTCGAAGAAACTCCTAGTTGCGGGATTGCTCCGATAAATTCAACTAAGGGAGGGGGGGGGGAGGAATTACTTCGAATAGTAGAAAAACCGTATTCAAATTGTCAGTCACTCTGCGTCTGCGATCTGCGCAGCAGCATGTAAACGGCAGCCATAACATCAGCCGTACTCAGGAAATGCCGTAGCTGGACGTACAGGTATGGAAACCGTAAATGTAGATAAAATTCCGTCTGGCGGCGCGTGCGCAGTAAGCATTTCTATTCTCTACGCTATTTAATAAATACATTATAAACATTATGCTAACACGTGTATATAAATCCATTTTACATGTAGAATATAGATATTCAACATGGTAATATGCAACATATACTATATATGTACTGTGTAAAACAAATGTACGCTACATTTAAGAAACACTTTTGCTACATCTACAATATATGCATGCGACATGTAAATACATGTTTTACATACCTTATTACGTGTATTTTGATGTTACATTGTTTTATTATATATACACGTAGGTCTAATCAACATATGTATAAACAGTATTTATTAATTATAGCTTTAGATCAAGAAATGCTTAGTGCGCATGCGCCAACAAACGGAACTTCATCTACATTCATGGCGTATTCCAATCGTCCAAAAAATCTGCACCGGTGTAGACTACGAGGTGAGGCATAAGTCTGTAAAGTCTTTTTGTTCCTGCTACCTGCAATAGTGCCGATTTAACAGCCTCGCCTTGTAGTCTACACTGGTGCCGATTTTTTGGACTATTGGAATACATCATAAAAAATAATACTATATGGATTGAAAAAAGACAAGATTATATTGGGACTTCGGAGGGTCTACCATGTATTTTAATAACATTATTTGTCTGTAAATAACGAAGGTAAATAACTAGGAAATGTGAATTTTCACTTTTCATTACCCCACGCATTAATTTTAAATTTCACTGGAAATTATAAATAGCGCCATCTAGGGATAAAGCATGCAACAGGTAAAAATGGTTTTAATTAGGCTGGGGCCAGATCTTCGACCCGAACAACCAATTGTGTAGTCTTTGGAAACATAAAACGATAACCAAAAAAGTCTGTCCGAACCATTAAGGGGGTCTATTCACCGATTTTTGTGGGCGGAGCCTATGAAATCCTATGGGCGAAATTTTGAAACTTTGATT
>JAQGBX010000812.1:0-30331 GCA_034698745.1 Megaphyllum sjaelandicum
ACCTATCTAACGACACAAACAGAATTTTCACATCTCTAACGGTTAAGAAAAAAAATTGAGTGGTGATGGACTTATGACTCACCCTGTATATATTAATGTCTTAGGTTTTATTTTAATATTAGTATTTAAGCTGTGATATCAAATCTTGCCTTTATTCATAAGCGAAACTATTGTTTTTTGCACAGTTTTCCCTTTAACATTTTCTAGGATGTACTATATACTGTACTTACTCATGAAATCTCGATGTAAAATATATTTTTTTATGTTCATGTGAAAGGTACGAATCTGAATGGAAAACTAGGGTTTGCAATTTAAAAATATGACCTTGATATGACCTTGACGTCCTCCCTCCCAAACACAATTTGTTTGAATCACTAACATTATTCGATCAAATGCTTTGTTTTTTATGTTATGGTCAAAGAACAATGTTTAGTGCCTCACCCTGTATACATTAAGTGTAAGTAGATGCGCGAATACATTACAAAGTATGGCATCGAAAACAAAATATTATAAATATTTTTGTATTTTTATGTTGGGGAAGCGATGCAAAGAACACTTTTAACTGATCAAAATTCAAAGATTAATCAAATAAACCGCAGTATTTGGAGCCCTCTAAATGCAATACTTCCAAATACGGTATAATTGGAGGATATTTATGACATTGTTTATTCAATTGAGTAAATATTTTGCTTATTTGTTTCCCCAGAGTTGTTTAGGTATTGCAATTAATCTAACGCTGATGATTTAATTTAGTAAGCATCTTGTTTTGAGAGATTTTTGTTTAATTTTTGCAATACTAATATTTAATATTTTCATGAAAGCTTTAATATTGTCTTTCTTGATGAAATAATGCAAACCGGGTCGTGAAGTTTGCATATGGCGTGCTGAACTTATCGATTTTATCAAAGTAAAGCTGATTTCCTTCAACGGTCATCCTCATACTGTATACCATCCATTTGAAGTTGCTTGCGTACGTGCCTTAAGCTATGACGATCTTGTAATTTGTCCTAAATATTTAACCTTTGAAGTAAAATATTTGTTTGCTCCGAACTTGCACCGTGGCCCTGGAGCGATTTGAGCGAGGTTCGCAAGCGAATCACAAATTATCAAAGTAATATTTCTGCATGAATCGAAGCTAGCAGTTAAGCGATTTAATGCCAAATCGTAACCGAAAACCGATACAAGCAGATGTTTTGTCTTAAATAAATCATCATTGCACGATGCTCTGGAGTACAAATTCCTTTAACCTCAATGCAGGATATTGGATGTATTGAAAAAGACCGCTTGTTTGTTTGCGAAAAAGTTTTCAGGCGATCAACTTTTGTAGGCTTTTATTCAAATTTAACAAATATTCGCATAAGATGTTGTTTAATTTATGCAAACAAGCCATTTTACCAAGAGCAATGCTTAACAGTCGTTGTTGACAGGAAACCTAGTTTAGTTCTTCATAATTACTGGATTGTTCTACATGTAGATCAAAATAAATACAATGTTACTGCTACTGTTTACTGGTTTAAAACTCGTACGAAAATCTCCCATTAACTATGCATGTATAATAATGTGCCATGCATTGGCCTTGAGCAGAGGTGATTGTGCAGAAAGGCTACCATTTAATAGTTTTATATTAAAACAATTTCTGTTAAGCTATATTTTCAGAAAATGCTGCTGGGTAATTCTTATTTTTGAAAAAGTTAATGAAAATGCTGTTGGTAATTTATGTTATTGAAAGAGTTAATGAAAATGCTGTTTAGTAATTTGTTTTTTAAAGTGTTAATGAAAACACTGCTTCATTTTATTGTTGTCATAACTTCCCACGATAAAAAACCCATAATATAAAACTGCGTTTTAAACCAAGCAACTTTTTCAAAGTCAAGTTTTCTCTTCTTATTGAGAAATCGCTGAAAAAATGAACAAACTTGTATCCCCATTGAAAGCCTAGCTCGTGTTTGTAAGCCTACAAATTTCCAGAGTCGAGCAATATGTAAGACATGTCAGAGGAAGCCATCCCAGCTGCTGTTCACTTGTATCCGAACAAATTGTTTCTATAATAAATCTTTTTTCTTTTGTGCCATTTTTTTTTTCTGATAATCGTTGAATCAATGGCATTTCTTCGGATTTAAATTTCTGAAGAGTAAGGTATTCCATAGTCTTTAAGTCTTAACTGCATGCCCTCCAATAAGGGGGAATCTTAGATGCCATCATCCAAAGGGGATGGCATAGTTTTGCTTCGATTTTCGGTTGCAGAAAGAGAGACATAGAGCAAGTTGCTCCCAAAATGTCAACAGCAAAAGCAACCTTTCTAGCGCGAGTCAACTCTTGATCCCTTAGGCGAACAAACACAATCCGAAATTCAAATTTGCTTTTCGCTTTTTCCCCCTCGCTGTAGAACTTTGCTATTGTTATTAAATATTTGTTTTCCTTACTTCCAATGTAAATTGTCCGAATTTCATTTTCGCAAAGAAAGCGGGCACGCACAGCTTATGTCTAAGTAGGTAAACTTCCTTATATGGGCAATGTTGCAAACTGTGGATAATGCCAGACTTTGATATACTGCATGACCTTTTGTATTGAAAAACATGAAAATTTCATTAAGCATTTATCATGGAAGCGAGTTTAAAGCACATGCAAGATCCTCATAAAAAAACCTATGGGTTAGGAAATGTTCCAAAATATTCGTTAATTTACATAGTAAATGTTTCTGGATTTTAAGCTTGACATGGAATATAACAACTCAGTTATTATTATTATTGCAATGTCTTACAATAGCTTTGCATAAGTTTCGTATTTTATTCGGAATATATTATTTTTGCAATATTATAATTTGATATTTTTAAAAGCATCATTAACATTTATAACAAACATATGTTTAAAATTCACTTTCGCTTGAAGCTCCGAGTAACATATCATTTTTTTTTTTGGATTATCACATCAAAAATTTGCATGTGTTGCGTTTATTAAATTAAATATAAAATAGAATTAGGTTAACAATAAAATATGCACACATTAATGGAGAATTCGGCTCACCCAAAAAGTTTACACCCACTTGCACCGGGTGCACGTTTCTGCACCCGTTTCACTCGGCTCGGAAATGGTGCATACTTCAAAGAAATGGGTGCACCCTACGTTCCCTCTTCGACTGGATACACCCCATGCCCCGGGTGTTCTCCGCTGCCACCAACAAGGGTGCTGATGGAAGCGGTGCATCGACCAACATGGCGTATTATAATTCGTCTTCTTTTCTCTAACGAGGAAGGAAAGTCGGCTCAATCTTACTGGCAGTTTGGCAACATTTTTATGATATTTTTGAAAGGCAAAGTGAATTTTGTGTAAATACAGTGAAACTAGCTGTTTAGACTGACCACCAAAAATGTGCTACGTTGGTCACTATACAAAGAATGCCTGAATTAAATTTAAAAAATGAACATGTACACTGTACATATACATGTAGCCTGTAATAAATGTGGTAAAAAACCGCAAAACCAAAAAAATACGGAATCATCATGTGCATGGGTTAAAGAAACATGTAACGTGACTCATCGGTTATCTGGTCACTTTATAAGATGCATTGACAATGTAAAAATTGCAAAAAAGACAACACACATTGGTCACTGTACACGATAGACAGGTGGTCATGGTCATTATACAAAGAATTTTTATAAAGGAAATGTACACTAGAAAAAAACAATACACTAAAAAGTGGCCAACATAAGCAGGTGGTCACCATTCAAAGGTGGTCACTTTTCCAGGTATTACTGTATTTTTAGATACAATATCATTCAAAATGGCAAATGGAACGTTTTAATTTTTAGTACAATCGTTATTTCACTAACGATTGTCTTTTTACACATTAATAGAAAACACCACTTTTCATATTCAAAATTCCCACTACTATGGTCAGACGATCCTCACAGACTACACCCACCAGAAACTGTAACTGCACCCGGTTTGATGAGTCGAATTCGTTATAAGTTTTAATTAAATAAATATTAATGGATATGCCTGTATTGCATTAGTGAATGAAATTCCTAGTGATTGTTGTAAATACATGTTATCCGGGTATAAGCTCAAAAAATTATACAATGCAACCATTTATATTAATTAAAAAAGTGGCGATATTCCCAAGAATTGTTTTGTCACACATGTAACAGTTTACGAACCTATCTTGATATGTTATTATTCAAAAATGAAATTATATTTAATTAACTTCACATCAAGTGCATTACGTGTTAGAATAATAATAATGGCAAGGAACATAATGTTTTCCAATTTATGTTTGCCAAATTATGGTATTGCTTTTTCAGAAGATTTGAAGGACTAAAACAGAATCATCTGTCTGGTTGAGGGACTACGCATAGAAATGTTTCTGGATCGAACACGAGTCGCCCATATATTTTTCTAGTTGCACATTTCAAAGTTTATTTTCTTCCTTAAGGTTGCTAAGTCACACCGCGAACTCACTTTACCTATGAAAGCACAAAAAAAGATTGTTAAATAACGTGGCCATTTGTAACGAAGACTTGAATCTTGGTTATATTGTTATTTAGTGATGGTTGTATATTTACTTCCTACGTTGTTGTTAAATACAACAGGAGATTGTTAGATTAAGTTAGTCAGTATATCTAAGAATTTTTTGATTTTTGCTGATGCCGAAAAACGTACTAGGAACATAAGGGTAAGAGCACACTAAAACAATTTCAGTAAGAAAGTTACTTACCGACCACTAGCGCCAACCAGCGGGCTAACAAGTCCTCATTTAAAATGCATTAGGACATGTTAGCCTGCTGCATGGTTGGCGCTAGTGATCGGTAACTTTGTTACTTAAAAATGTTTACTGTGCCCTTACCCTAACAAAGGCTGATGAAAAGCGCTTTGTAAGATTGCATGATGCCCTACCTGTGGAGGTGCCCATTGTTGGAGTTTGTGATTTTGCTATGAAAACAAATATTTCATCTGTCAACTTGGCTAGGTTTTTCATGACTTTAAAATGCGAAATTTGTTTTTTGAATGATGGAAAAACTAGGAAGGAAACGAAAAAATGCAGATGACAAGTACTTCCAAGGATATGTCATCCTGCCAAATATCGTATGTTTAAAATGTACTTGGGTTTTTCACTGAAAATGTTAAAAGACAAAAACTGAAGGATTTAAGGACGGATGCACGGGACATAAAGAGAGATGAGCAAACAAAATTATTTGGAAAGACAAGGAAAATACATGTATTTCTGCACCATGTCAAGGCTTGTTTGTCTTTCCTGATCCTTAGTTGACCCAAGGCGTGCCGATTCCAGCATAGAAAGTGACTTTTCATGAAACGTATTCATGCATATATGAGTTCGTATAAAAGATAGTTTTAAAATAACGCAAGTAATAACGTTTCAAGTCTTATCAGCTACTTGCTTCTCTTTAAGTTTTTCCAGCACAATACCCCAAGCAATACCTTTGAAGCAATTGTTCTTATAGAGGATTTAAGGTTTAATTTCTTGATCTAAAAGATATTGGGGGAAAAACTTATTGAAATATAAAAATGGAATGTTACATTTCGAAAATGCATACAGTATGTAGGCTACACTACTAAATTTTCAATTGCAGCGACGTTATCCAGTCGTATAAATTCACTTAAGATGCAATATCACAAAGTTTTCATATTATTAGTTAAATTATACAAGTATATAGCATCTTCAATAAATTATGGTATATAAATTCGCATACATGTGATATCAAGAGAAATGGTACATAGCCATTAAAATTGCCCAAGTTTTTATTAATATTTGCTCTCATGTTATTAAATGTAGCCCTTTTTCAATACACTTGCATAGAGCATCTATTTTGTAAGGTACCTAGAAATTGACATTCAATATTCATTTTCATCAAAACTATTTTCCATATAATCATTCCAAGTCATTAAAGTTTCATACATTTTATCGACTTTTGTGAAAAAGTTGATTTTCGCTAACCTTGCAAAATCATATTATGTTGTCATTTCATTTTTAAAACTTCTAAAGCGGATTTGCTATTTTTTATAATAAGAAATTTATCCCCGAGGATTTTCACTGAAAACAATATAAAAAGGAATAATAAATGCATCAAACTGGTGATTGGATTTTAGTTCCCTTATTTGCTATTCATTTGTTACAATGTCAATTTTGAAAAATTGCGTTAAAGTAACGCATGGTCTGAATTATTTATCTAGATAAAGTATTAAAAGTTTTTTTGAAAATGTAGGTTTCTTTAGTTAAGCTTATACGTACAGAGTGAGGCATATTTTTGTTTATTTTGCTTCATCTCAAAATAAGCATATCTTGATAATGCTTTACATGGAAATGTTATGTCAACAATTTCAAATTGTGAAAACAATTAAAAAAGTTTTTAACTTTATTGATTGAACAGATATTCCAATACATAAATTTCAGTCTATTGCGTATTATAAAATTAAAAATTTCATGACTTTACAGAGTTTTATAATTACTTATTTTTGCCTTAACTTTAACTTAGGATGATGCAGATCTTGTAATATTCAGTATCGAGTTATTTAGTTTAAAAAAATTTGATAAATTTGAACAAGGCAACATTTTTTGCGTGCATTTAATGATGCGCCTTCATCGTATTAGAATTAATATTTTTTTAAAAAAAAATTACTTGTAGAAGAACTTTCCTTATTTTCTATTGTATTATGTGTGTATACTTTCAGTGCAAGTTTATTATTAATATTCTCATTCACAAATGCCATCTAGCAACGTTGACATTTTATGTGAATTGAATTTATGGGGAAGTTTCACAAAATGTCTATAATTGCCCTTCGATATTTTTCCCCAATCCAACATATTGCTTCGTCAATATTTTTTAAGCATTTTCCATTGTGTTCCCTCAAAGTGTTTTTTGAATGGTCCGTGCTGGATCGATAAAGTGAACTTTTTTCCGTTTGCTAAACGAGAGACAGGATCACAAATCCTCTGAGAATAGATAAATATACGTGTCACTATTTATAGGAAATAGGAATAAATTATTGAATATTTGTCACCTTATTCTACATGCTTCTTAAAGTCGAACGACATTACGTCGCTTTTTTGATCAATGTGATTATTAACGTCGCTCGACTTTTTGTCTGATGGCCTCACTGAATGCTACGTTGCCATATACAGGGGACCACATAAGTTAAATATTTACAAAGTGTAAACTATAAATACGAGCGTAAATTAAGTAAATATCTGATTGAGTTTGACAGATTTTATCTAAACAGGTTTGAGAAAAAAATACTATACCTACTACCAGGACAAATATAGCGGAATATATTCTTGAAAATGGTTTTGAAATAATCAATATCTTGATTAAATAAAAGGTTAGGATCCTGGTGTGTATAACCTTTTTGGTACTCAGGGTATGACAGCATTATTGATATATATTAGTTGAAATTTGCCATACATTAAATGTTTAAGAACGGAAACATGCTATTGGTTAGTTTTGTTTAAAATTGATTTAATTTTTTCAGTAGAAATACTACTACCAGGACAAATTCTGCAATATATTCTTGAACTATCATTAAACTTCATCTTTTGAAGTCAACTATTTGGCATTCAGAAAACAACGTGTTTGTTAGATGATTACATTTTCATTTAATATCTGCAATTATCAAAATTTCTTAACGTCGTCATGTTTATGCTTATTCTGGTATTTGTATAAATAATGTGCTACAATTTGTATTGTTTTTTATTTGAATTTTCGAATTCGCATCTCTAAGAGGCCTCGTTGTAACTATTTTGATGGTATCCCCACTTGTAGTTAATAAAGGGAAAATGTTCACCATTTGTAGGAACAAAATAATTCCATAATCTTAAAGGCCGTTATGAACGACAAATATTATATTCGAAAATAAATTGCAAAAATTCGGGAAAGTTATTTCAATGGACACAATTTTAAGTATGAGTGATATTTTCAAAATAAGTCCTTACAACATACAGTATGACAACCCTGTTTCAAAAGGGAAATGAGAGAACTCTTAATTTGACCGCACTGCTTAATATTCTATCATATGTCGTAAGTCTTTCCTGATTGCCTATCCAACAGTTGCTTAAATAAGTATCCAATAAGTTGCTCAGCACAGGATTATTTTCTATTCTTGAAATTTATTTGCGAAAGAATTTTTTTTTCGAACACACATGGGAATTAAATATCAAGCAATGATATATCTGGAAACAACTTTTGGGATGTACAATTTGCGTCATTTGTGACAGCTAGTTTTAAGACAGTTAACTGATTTTTGTGTGGACAATGACCTTTTAAACTGCTCCACGAACCAACGAAGGAAACATTATGATACATTTAATTTGATTCGACAAGTACAGTATTCCGGAACTATGGGAGTTTAACAAGAATCACTTATGGCCACTTTGATAATCTTGAATCTGCCTTGTTTTAGTAGATTTGCCAGTTTCCATTTTAAAATTTGCGGATATAGTGCTTTAAGAATTCGAAGGTTGTTCCGCTTGAAGTTCATTGGATTTGGATGCATTGCATTGTTTTGTCTGTTTTCTGCGGAATTGCATTAGTGTCATCGTGTATTTAATTAAGGATGCTTCCTGCCTAGTCCATCACGGATCCTTATGGATCCCATTGTTTCTTTGCCCTTAATGGATGCTCTTGGAGAAATGCAAGGAAATTTGCTATTCCTGCCTCTCTGAGACAAATAAATCAGGATTGCTGCGCAAACGGCAAAATAGGATTATTGTTGACAACGCGCAGCAACCTTTGGTGAACTTTCAGAGTATTTCGAGGAAATCCGTGTGTTTGTGATGAATAGGCGCTTCAACTTTCTATTGTTTTTACTTTTCGTTCAGTTTTTGAAATGCCTATTGAGAGCTAATGGATGCGGCAATTAGGCCTCTGCACCAATTCAATTGAAAATGATTTTCTGGAAATTGAATTCCCATGTTCCTCAATCGTTCTTTATCCAACTCTATTCAAAGTTGTGTATGCAAATTAACCCGGCCGTTTAATTCCGAAACTAGTTTCTGCCATCAACTTTTTGGAGAGTTTACTTTTTTGTTAATTTCACAATTCCTATCAACAATCATGCGTGACGACAATGGGGAAATTTGTCATCCCGCTTTGCGAGATGTCTTTGAAATTATCGGACAATATCTAAGATTTTCTTGTGATTTAGAGGTTTAACTGTAAATATTCAAATTGTGATAGAATGACAAAGACTGTCATTACGTAGGCCGTCTCACACGAGCAAAGATATATCCGGATAGAAATTGCAAAAAGTTGCAAAAAGTGATTTCACCTCAATTTCCTGCTGCACGCTGCACACATGAAGCAATGATTTCAGAATATATCCCTACAGTATGTGACAGCACTGTTTTAAATTAAAATATAGAGCTAACTTGACAGCACTGATGATTCCATCCTGTGACTAATTTTGTCTTTCCTGGTTTGCTATATATTAGAAGGAATTTTTGTTCATGGCTGTATAACCTATGACGTTAGTTTCTTTCTAGAAATAAGTTGTTAAGAATAGGACCATTTTCTATTCTTGAAATATATCTGGAAGCAAATTAGCACAAGAAAGTTTTTCCAAACCCAGGGAAATATCAAGCAAAAATACAGGTGTATCTGGAAATAAGTTTCGGAATATAAATTGTCTAGCGTGACGGACAGCATGAATCATTAAAGAGCTTTGGATCAGATCAGTAAAAAATTACATGAAATGTTTCTTATGGAAAATGTTCCACTTGGAGAACCGAATGTTGTTTTAAGAAATTTGTAAATATATAAATTTGTTTGTAAACAGATTAATTTGAATGATAAACTTATGGTAAAAATCGAGTTTGGGTACCAAAAAGTTCAGTATTTTTACTAAAATGTTGATTGTCATTTTATCTTAGTAAATTTGTAATAACAAAACTCAAAATCAATAAAAAATCCTGTTATGGTAATGTTCAAAATTATTCCCACATGGATTCTATACAATACATGTTAATTGGGTTTTTTTTATATTATTTGTTTATACTTAAACGGTGAATGTTTTAAAATAGTTTATATTCTGATAGTAACACAGCCTAAAAGTTAATAAGAACCAGCATAATTAAATTGTGTAGTTTTGCTCACAAATTGTAATTAATTTTTCATACATAATCGTTCTGAAAAGTACAATCTTATTTATATCAAACTGGCAATGTTTCATTTACGGTATGATTGACAACATTAGCTTTCATAAACTGGCAATTTAAATTTAGATGAAAAATGGAGTTAAAGCCCGCGCAATGTTTACTATTTATCATTACTAAGTTAAAGATTTATCCAATCATTATTTTTAGCTTCTTAGCTATAAAACAAATTAAGATAATATTTTTGAAAGAGGAGGAAAGGCAACGAAAGGATGCAGACTCCATTACTGTATGTTCATGAAAAATGCTGCTGAAGATCCTTCGAGATATTTTCAGCTTATTTTTCATAAGATTGAGTTATTCGTCTAGTTCTAAGTACTCTTTAATTTACAGCTACTTTTATCACGTAAAATATTTCATATTGTGAGATTTCTCTTTCACCTTGCCATATAGTCTGGCTGCAATGCCGAAAACATTTGTCCAGAAAAGAACAGAAAACAACTATGTTGTTCTTCACTGTTGTT
Source organism: Megaphyllum sjaelandicum (assembly GCA_034698745.1). Taxonomy (NCBI): domain Eukaryota; kingdom Metazoa; phylum Arthropoda; class Diplopoda; order Julida; family Julidae; genus Megaphyllum; species Megaphyllum sjaelandicum. The sequence continues at coordinate 10,627 of JAQGBX010000812.1, forward strand.
TACTTCATTTTCTAATTAAAGTTTTTCCTAAAATTATTTATAAATAAACCTGAGAAAATACTGGAATTAGCTCCAAATAAATCCCCTGAAGTCTATCGAATGTAGGCCAAATGGTTATAGGAATTGATAACATGTATTGATTTAGCACACGCAGAAAGCAATGCAAATTTTCAAAAAGAGAACTATCTGTAGAAATATCAACTTGACTTATCAAGTTATCAATATTATAGTGCCTGGAAAAGTAAATTGGAACTACGGGACAATGAGGCATGTTTCAGAAAACTACTTCAAGAAATTGAATGCACTTGAACGTTTGTTTTTCCTGTAAATTTAGCAATCATATTCATTTACTTAATTCCACGACGATGTCTGATTTTCATTAGCTTCTCATTGAATCCAGCCGCTTTTTTAAATACTGAAATATTTCATTGCTAACTCTTAGTCCCTTAATGAGTTTTACACATTCTTGAGAAGGAACCCAAGTATGCTTCAACTTTTACACACGCACGAAGTAGATCATTAGATTATTAATTCTTTCCCGAGCGAATCATTCAACGTTTTTCGTGTCTGACAGTATACAAATATTTGCATTTGCACGCTACAAACGCTGGCTGGCCACTTTCCAGAGTTGCTTCGCCCACCTCGCGGAGGTTTTTCATCGTGTTTCTATCGTCAGTTGCTTCATTTGAGCATTGAACTGCGTATATAATTCGTGTTTAGCTCGATCTGGCAAAGCTGTTGAAAGGCGAGTTTCTCACTTGAGCAAAGAATTCAATTACGCCCAGACTAAATTAGTTTACCTTACCATGGACCATTTCTTATTCTGCTATTTGGACTACAAAACGGACACTGATGCCAGCTGTTTTCCCAGTAGGAAACAACATTCGTGCACCGAAATAACCCTGAAAAAAATCACATAAAATTTCCATCCACTGACTCCTTTGCCAGAATGGTGGCTGCGTGTCTGCCCTATATATTTCGTCTGCTAAAGTTGAAAAAAATGCCGAAAAATACACCGAAACACGCGACGAGGAAGGCCTGGTTTGCTGTTGCGAATTCGCAACGAACAATTGATTTAGTTGGCCGTTTTACCGTGAATATAGCGCATTATGTTGGACAAATTCGCAATTTTCATGGGGATTTTCGTAGATTAGGTCGAGCAATGCGGGCTAAAATACAAACGGTTTTCGATAAATATGTAAATATTTACGCTTTTCTGCTTTCTCAAAAGGTTGGTTCGCCAAATGGAATTATTTTTTGTGTAAATTTAACATGAATCAGGTTTTTTTAGCCTTTTATGTAATATAATCTAATTCGCAAACAGGTTGACCGCAAATTTCTTGACAATTTTTAGAGCGTAATGATTCAATGCGTGTTGCTAACAAATATTAGGTATTGACGTTTATAATAACTTTTTTTTAAAATTTTCTTTATGTATTTGAAGTTTAGTTTAAATATAGAACTAAAATATCTATCTTATTCGATTTACAGTATACGAATGTAAGCCCAGGTATTTCGGTTTGCGTTCGGTTTCTCATTTTTAAAAAGTAATATTTCAACATAGATATTTCAACCTGATATATTTTCAGGTTAAACGTATTTAAAGATAACTTGTGACTCAGACATTTGACTTATTTCGGTTTGCGTCCGGTTTCTCATTTTTAAAAAGTAATATTTCAACCTGATATATTTTCAGGTTAAACGTAGCCTATTTAAACATAGGTTATGACTCACACATTTGACATGTTATTAAAAGCATTTGATTTAAAATAAAAGGGTATCTTGTGCTCTTAATCTACATGTATTATCCTTGCTCGCGATTTATGAGAATAGAAATAAAATAAAAATATCATAAGAGTTGGAATTTTTAATTTCGACTTACGGATATTTACTTTTATCTTCTCTGCGTTTCCTGTTGTATTTCCATTAATATTGCCTCGAGATTCTTATTTGATTAATATTTTTGTTTTCAGACGAATTTTTCTCGGTGTAATTTTTAGAAGTTATGCATCAACTCGCTATGCAAAACATAAGCATAAAACCGAATTAGAATATTTTTTTTCCGTTTCCATTTATTAAATCCAAGATTGCCCCCGGATATTTGGAGGAAATATTAAGTGGAATTGAAATGGGAATTTTCAGATAATTGTATTTACATAGCATAAACCTTCCATGGTAGGCAAAATGGCAATTGAGAAGTTTTTTGGAGAGTCCACCAAGTGTCCCATACCAGTCAGAGTTTGGCAAAAATTAGTTGCAACTAAATTGCCAACTAATTTTTGCCAAACTCTGCCACCAGTTTTATGTTTTGCACCAGTATTAATCGTTGAACTACTAAAGCTTAATTTTGCGAAATGAACTAGTTTTTCTATTGGGTTTGCCCAGTTAAGATGCAGGCTGATGCTGTGCACATTTTAGCAGATAGTGTTTGCCTCCTATCAAAGAACAGCTCATGTGCTGGTTTTCCCAACAAGCTTACGACTATGCAGATGTGGCTATCTTCCGGGAATTTAACCCTCTTACTGACCTAGCTTTGGATCAAAGTCTTATTGAAGAATAAGAATGCAAGTATAATAATAGGCTGAAAGTAATCTGGCTTATGCACGAACATTTAGGTCAACTAGGCATTTCAAATAAGCGGCTCACCTTTTTTATATACATTTTCTTCTGCTTTTGCATCGTCCATGTTCCTGTCCAGATTATTTCCGTTTATGGCATGAGTTAATTTTTTATGCATTTCAAACACTTTGACCATATAATACGGTATGTACGAATTGTTTTGCCAATTTTGTATTTTGTCAAACAAGGCTTCGTTCAGCATGTGAAGTCATTTTTGAAGGATGTGTAGCCTACATGTACAATATATGTATACAATATGCAGTGAAATTTCAACAATGTACAGTATACTGTGATGTATTCACGTTTCCGTTAATAAATATTACATCCGGCAACATGTATATTAAAAATTAAAGCTTGCAAAGTAACTCAAAACTACATTCAACAGGTATACATTGTAAATCATACTGGGACATGCCCTTAATTGTCCGTTTTTATATCGTATAATACATTATATCAAAACACTTTCAAAATCGTTTTTTAATGATTGTTTTTGTTCTTGCAAACATTATTATTAATGTTTGTGTTTTCATAGCATTGACAAAGCGTTCGCAAAAAGTCATGTTGTACTTTGTTCTTTCAAAGAATATCACTTTATTCATCATGTCTTTTGAAATGTTAGTTTGCAAGAATATAATAAATGATAAATTTTAGGCGCGGCATTTCATGCAGGTGCCTATATTCCTATCTTTTTAAAAAACCTTTATCCATCAGACGTATACTCTTTACATGCAAATTAGTTTTCACATGCGCATGTATTTATAAGATTATATATTTTTCGAACGGTATTTTTTTTCCAATGCGAGTTCATTCACCAATAAGTGAATCACCATTCAAAAATTCACAATTACGACACAGTAACATGATGATTTTTGAACATTCTGCACTCCTTATTTTCTGCTTATCATACTTTTGAATGTAATATGAATCGTCTTTGCCAAAAAATGCCTGAAGCATGCATTTGCAGATCTGTTTCTTAGCCTGAGTAGCCTACTAGAAGTGCTGGCAGAACATTGGACAGTGTTCCTCTTTAGAGCGTGAATGAATTAAGAAGGGTGCTTGTTGGATGCTGCGTCCAGCTTTTTGGCATCCATTTGAGAAATTGTGCTATTGAAAATCCGCTCAATGGGCTTTGAGGTCCACTTTAGTAAGACCATTAGAGATATTTCTAGATGGCCATGTATAAGGTTCTTGACTTTTCTAGATCCGCCAACCTCGTACTTTCTCAGCATTTTGAGGGGGAAGAAGAACAGAGGCTCGGCTCCCCATTATGCAGGAATCCGTCAAAAGGGGAGCCCATTTCTCCCGATGCCTTGTTTGCGAATCACTTTCTTTCAGTTGTTCCGTCTTTCTGCTCATTTCTGAAGCCTCCATCTTAAATCTCCGTATATCCATCTTACCAAAGTAGACCATTTGTCTTTCAAGTAGGGGACATTCGTCCGTGTTACGTGCAAAATGAAATTCGGGCATTTGTTTCATACGTATACGCGGGTAGGCCTAGAAGACTGTTTTTCACTCTAAGGCTTATCCTCCATTTTTCACACATTTCGCCATTTAATATATTAAGTATGGCTGGTATTAAGGTGCTTGCAACTTGGAAATGAGCACTTTTCGAAAGATTTTTTTTAGAAACATTCTGTGAAAGGAGGCCCTTTGGGTTTGTAGAGGGCGCAATTAAGGGTACTCTGCTTATCCAATCGCATTGCAAAAAATGCCTTTTGGTGCATTAAGTATGCACCAAAGTATGCGACGTGCGATTAGCCAAGCCATGCGCTCTTTCTTACAAGAAGCGCTGATAAACTTTAAAGAATGTTTTTAACATTCTTTGTTGGAAATCTGAAAGCAGATTTGAATGAAACAAATGAAACACAGATCACTCTTGATCAAAAGTGCATCCATCGATTGTATGCCGCCTATATCAGCATTCATTGCGCGCCCTAAAAGCTGGAAACAAGAAGATGAAAACAAGCAGGAAAGATGCTTATAAAAGCACGTGGAAATGAAGCATTTATGTTGACATTTTGGGAGTAAGGTGTTCTGTTTTGAACAAGAAATTCTTGTTTATAGAAATAACAATTTGTTTTGGATCAACACGTTTTGGATTTCGACGAATACTTTCTGTTTAGGACAAACACATATTCATATTTCGATCAGAATTAATTGGGTCTCTACCAATATAATCCATGTATATCCCAAAATTCGCATAAATAAATATCGTGTTTTTTGCCATGTTTTCGAAAACATTTATGTAGCGAGGAAATTATCGTCAAATAGTGTTTTAAAATTCTCAATTTCATGTACCTAAAATGTCCTTTATAAATTATAAGCTTTTATTCAAATCATTCATTTTTTTTCCAGTAATTTTCATTAAACAACTCGTAAGGTTTCTTTTGCAGCTGGCTGAAGTTGGCCTGTTTGTTTAATTTACTTATAATTTGTCTAAATTCTTTTTTATACATTTTGATATTTATCAAATACTTTCTACACTTAAGGTGTATGAGTAGGTATACACTAAAGATATTAATATTTCCAAAAAATGCTTTCTGCAATTAAAGTTCACTGCTATCCTGAATTTCCCTCGTGATTCCTGCGGGTTATAAAGCAACTATCGTGATGTGGAGTGGCGCCCTCTGGGTTGACGATAATTATCGATAGTGGTTTCGTTTCCAAAATCTGCAGTGTTTATTTAATCGCCTGAAGTTAGAGAAATGAAAACGTTGGCCAATTTTAGCCAGAAAGTGGAAGCATTATTGAAGATGCTGCAATCCTCGAGAGTGTTAGGCCTAACCAGTATCGGAAATCCTTAACTCGATTTATCCAGGCTCTAAGAGGATGTGTCCTGGATAAACAAGATATTCGTAAGCTTATTACAATTTCTCATCACCCAACTTTGCTGAAAATAGGAGTATGAAACCATATATGCACCACAAATGCGGAAGATAATCTATATACGTACAGATGGACACATCCAACCCGAAATTTGTTGCCCTCACCAACATTTATTGGCAATTCTGTGATCGAAATATATTTAATTACATTTTAGTTATTAAATTAGAAATAGATTTGACCGTGTTCAGATATAACTTTTATTAAATTTTTGTGTGATCAATTTAAAAGCATTTGGATATCGGCACAATTAAGCTTAGAACTTGCGGTAATTAAAGCAACTTGAATAGATGCACTTCCGATTCTAGACTTAATATTGTGAACAGAAAATTTCCATAAATCTAGGCTTGCAATCATGTGGCATTTTTTTTTGGGACTTATTGCATTGAACAAATTTCATTAAATTTTTAACATTATCGTGAAGTTTCTGCATTTTATAAAATATTTGGAGCCGTTTTTTATATCATCTTACATGTTTTTTTTAACTTCTTATAAAATATGTAAATTTTCATATCGCCGATATATTATAAATGCCCGGAAATTCTTATATGATACATACCTATAAGAAAATATTATGCGAAAGATAAATTTAAATAAATTTAAAAAAAACCATTACATTGAAAAGCACTTTCAGAATGCATCTTAGTTTACTGTGCATATAGCCTACAGGTTATTTTCATGACGAATAGTAAATTATTTACTGTAGATCGTCTCAATTCTTGAGTGAAATGTTAAAAGAATTCATCAATCGTCTGGGTATTCGATTTTATAATTTTTTTTTAATAAGATGACCCAAAGTACACTTGCAGGAATGACAAAAATTTTCATTTTAATATTTGCATGTCTATAGTCTTTAATAGCATGACAAATGCATCGCACCAATATCGTAGCATCGCGTATCAACATATTATTTACTTATCAAAATTTTATATTTATTGAACTTAAATGAGAACATGCTAGTCTTGTCATTATAAACATGGTCTTTTTTTAAATATGGTTTGTTACAAATATGATTTGACCATGAGTAAATCTAACGCAATTACCTGCGTATGTATAATATACATTATCTGTATAATTTCTCGTACTAAGAATGATTTGAAATTGGAAGGATTTGGATAACATTTTATTTATTTGAACATAGATGCACGTATTTAGGTGGCTTTCTACACCTCAGTAGTATGTTGCAATGAATAAAGCTCTAAAGCAGTTTTCTTGATCCTTTTCAGTGCTCATTTTAATGCTGTATGTTCACTTTTGTCAAGCGACTCTGGCTGACATTTGGCTCATGTTACTGGCTTTGTTTGTACAAATATCTGTTGGGATGTCTAGCCAGCAGATTAAGGGCAAAAATTAAATTACTAGTTTTCAGAACGGAAATTTTGCTGGAAACGTGCTACTATATGAGGGTTAATTTAATGAAAATCAAGAAGAACAAGAGGTGTAAAGCGAAAACTCGTGTGGAAAATATGCCTAAATCTTTACGTATACTGAGCGTGCTAGAAACGAAAATCTGTAGGAGCTGGATCAATTTAGCCATATTTCGACATATTGGATTTCGTCCATAAAAACGAGATTTTTTGATGAAAACGAAGCAAAGCTATAAAACAAACGAAACCATCGATTAACCCAAATGGCAACACGAACGAGTACATTTTCCGGTCTGAAATCTTCTAGGAAAACGCATCTTGTGCGTAAAGACGAGTGAGACTCGTGCCAAACAGTAAATCATCTGACAAGCTGGATGCAAGAAATGGCTAAATATGAAACATATGCATCCAAATGTCCATATTTCTGAATGCTAAGTTTCTGTTGCCATCCTTTGGGTAAGAGAATCCGGAGGACAATATTTCATGTTTTTTGACAGAATGCAGTAAGTCATAAGGGTGGTGGATGGCTAAGTCTTTTGCAAAGACATGGATTTCACAGCAAAACTGGTCTACGGAGAGGTTTTATTGAATTACGCACACATTTCGGTAAATGCTGCAATCCCATTTTATTGCTTGCCATTTCGTCCCCTCCTCTCCCTTTTTATATAAAAGTTTATTTATTATTTTTGCCTGGCTTTCAGGCTTAAATCCCAGACTTGAGCTTTGTGCGACGATCCCAGAAATCCAGCATCTCTTATTTGTTGTGATGGAATTTATGACTCCTGTATTTGGAGACAGTTTTTCATATTTAACCATTTAATTGAAATTGAGTTTTTCAGACTTCTATTCGGATCAAAATACATGTACACAAGATTAGATAAATTTTATAATTTTTTCATGTCATATTAAGACATCTCATGTTGATAAATGTACATTAAGGTCACGTCATGTTATGGCCTAAATCATGTCCAATCAAGTAGAATTAATTATTTCGAACTAATAAACATGCTTCTGTAAGTTTCGATTATAACTTTTTTTTTCATATTTTATGTTAAAAAAGTTGCTGTTTTAGATATTTTTTTAAATTCATCTCAAGTCATTGCATGGTATATCATGTTGCAATGACTAAAATCATGTTCACTTTTGTGAAATTAATTATTTCGAATAAAGTAGACATGCTTCTATAAGTTTGTATTACATTTTTTTTAACTTGTTGTGCTTTTGAGCATTATTTTTACAAATATGGTTCGATAAAAACTTGATTTTTTTAGAAATCTGAAAATAATGTAATTCTGATAATATTGTGCATCGTCGATAAGAGATAAACATTTAGAGGTTGCTTTTAAATATCATAGTTTTAAATTAAGTTTTGTAAATAATTTCAAACTTTATTAAACTAAGTTTTGTAAATATTTCAAACTTTATTAAACTAAGTTTTGTAAATATTTCAAACTTTATGAAACTAAGTTTTGTAAATATTTTAAACTTTAAGAAACTAAGTTTTGTAAATATTTCAAACTTTATGAAACTAAGTTTTGTAAATATTTCAAACTTTATGAAACTAAGTTTTGTAAATATTTCAAACTTTTCTATAATACGTTTTGTAAATATTTCAGATTTTTTAAACAGTTATGTAAATACTTTAAATATTTTTAAACTAAGTTTTGTAATTATTTCAGATTTTTCAAACAAAGTTTTGTAAATATTTCAAATATTTTTAAACTAAGTTTTGTAAATATTTGAAACTTTTTTAAACCAAGTTTTGCAGATATTTGAAACATTTTTTTTAACGTTAACGTTTTTCATACTTATATTAACTCGCATTTGGATGCGTCGATCATACTTCCCAAAACTTTGAAAGCTGCTTAAAATGTATATTTTTAAGACTTAATTTATTTCCAGTTAAATTATTTTTTCCTTCGAAATTGTGATGTGATTTTCTCTTAGTTGAAACAAAATTCAGTTTTTCTTACATTTTCTCCATGAAGTTGACTGTAGTTCTCGTATAAAGTCGAAGCCTCCACTTACAGCATTGTGTCAATCACCTTCACATCCGCCATTTTGGGTTGCTGAGACTTGATACAATTTGGGATAGATCGTCTATCATTTCACTGCCAATATACAAGAAAGGACTCTCAAAATACAATTTGTGCAGAAATCCTTAGGGAACTCCTCTCTGGCATTAAGTTCGCTTTGCTTTCTTATTTTCCTCTAGGCCTAAGCAATATCGGATGTGGAGGCTAGGAAATGTGTTCAACCTTATTACAACTTATATATTTCTTCTACTTTCAACTGTTTACCTCGAAACGATCGTTTCACCATTTTTTCTTCTTCTTAACACATTGCTCCGGATTCGATAAGCGTTTTGCGCCAATTTCTTAGAATTCGGCACGAAGCGATTGGTGGGGAAACGTTAAGTTGAAATGAAACTTGGACATATTGTAAACCGCAATTAGATTCTTGGTAACTCCCTCGTTTTAATTAAAAGTATGTGGAAGTCTTGAGATTTTCAACCAAAGGTGTTGGCTAGGTGATGGTGATAAGTAGACAGCTGCTTAACAACACGAAACTAGGCTTAAGATTGCTAGTTTTAGGGAATTCCAAAGGCAACAACCCTTTAGTGGTTGAATTGCTTTTAATTGTGTTTCCTGTTTTGGTAGATAAAAATATCTCCAAAAATCTTAATGCAGAAGAAATGGCGCTACCGAAAGCAGAAAATTGGAGACAGTTTAACATTTTTATCATATTTTTACTAAAAGCATTTTTTAAAACATTTTTTTGAACCGTTGAACATGGAATCAAACGAATATTAAATTAAATTCAAGACAAATTTTAAACATGGAAAATTTGAAACTTTTTATTAATTGCTTGCATTTATATACTTTAAATAGGATTTAGGACCCCTTAGTGCCGGTTCCATCAACTTAGATTAAAATCTGTGGTTTGCTAACCTTGGGTTAAAATTTGACTCCAGGTTAATCTTCGGGTTAGATGTTTATGTTGAACTTCTTTATGCTGAATTCTCCCCACGGCTATAGAACCTATGTTTAACCTGCTGAAACCAAAATGGAGGACAGAAAAGGAACTTTGATCAATGCTGCCAGATTGCGCATCCTGGCGTGTCCTGTCTGTGTGGCCAGGCGGTGCGGCCCTTCCCAAATGCACTGCAGCATGTCCTCCATGTGGCATTTGCTTAATAACCCGAGGTTAACTGTCTACTGGCTGGGTTAACCTTTCTCTTTATTTTTTACCTAACCCGTGCGCAAGCACGGGTTAGGCAACCTAGAGTTACACACTAGGTTAACCCTAGGTTTAATATTCGTAACCTCTGTTGGTGCAACCGATTCTTAATGTACTTGTAAGCGTCGTATCTTAAGTCTTATGGCAATACATAATTTATGAACTTTTGGAATTGTCTGTATCACGTTAGTTAAGATCGTGCTCAGTTCGATATGAAATGAATGCAAGGTTGAAAAATTTTGATTACTTTCAAAGTCTGATATTTATTTTAGATTTCTGATTAATCATTAAATCCTCTCACGCACTCATATTTCGAAATTAAGTTCCAGATTCTATATCATTAGTTTTACATATTTGCACTCTGCATGGACTAGAATTCATATAACTAATGCAATGTATATACAGTAAATGAACTTTTGATTACACTAGGGTTTAATTCTAGTTTGTTGTGAAGTTTAAAAAACCAACCATCTGGGATTTGGGATCTATAATAACATATATTAAAATCGAGTTTTTTTCCAGTTGACTAACTCCTTCAAAATATACATAATTGGAATAACATTTTGCATAAACATACACGTTCATGCAGTGATTTTTTACGGAGTGAATTCAAATTAGTAAATTTGAGGAGTACAGTAAGGTTAATCAAATATGAATATAACTTGTGTTACATATCTTGTACATACAGTATGTTGATTATATCTTGTAATCTTTATTTTTAAATACAGTTTAATACATGTATCAAGCTGTTTAAGCTTGTTTCTCTTAAATATGTTATTAGACTACAAAGGCTATGAAAAATTAATGTCAACATTAATATTGTAATTAATTATGATAAATATATTATTAAATCTGTTCGTAGTATATTTCATTTTTCATGTTTATTACCTATGCAATGCTAGAATTTAACGTTTTCTTTTGCCTAATTTTGCATAAAATATTTAACACATTATAAACATAAACGAAGATCCATGAGTATATTTCATATTACAGTGTTTTGCCATAAAATTTGAAATTTTTTTCCTTACGTGCGTTTTACCAAGGTGTTTCACTCATAGTAGGCTATCTGCTCTTTTTTTTGCATATATTTTAAGGAGTTATTATTATAATAAATTTATCATTAATTTTTTAAACTTTGTAGTTCATTTTTCATGTTTATTACCTATGTATTGTTAAAATTGAACGTTGTCTTTAACTTAATTTTACATGAAATATTTAAACAAATTATAGACATAAACAAAAATCCATGATATCTTACTACAGTGTAATTTTGTCATAAGCTTTGGATTTTTTTTGTAACTTACGTGTTGCCAAGGTGTTTCGTTCATATAATCTGGGGTTTTATTTTCGCACATATTTCCAAGAATCTATTAAGGGGAAATTTTTTAATGCAACTATGAAACGTTACAGCAACCGCACGCAGTCTTGCTAAGATTCTGGTATGCGTATTTAATTGAGAGTGCTCTGAATTGCGTTTCAACTTCGCGAGATGAACGTTATTACTTTTGCTTATTTAATAAAGCTCGTTTGCTCGACGCGAGCCTTCATTTTCTAGGATTGTTGTTTTGCATCCCAATTTCTCATATTGTAATAACTATACGATACGCCTCGTAAGTGAAATTAAGAACTTGTCTCCAACTGTTAGCAGCATTTCATTTTATAGACACCACGTTCATTGGGCCGGGGAAAACGACTCATTTGCAACCCCATGAAAAACTTCAAATGCCGCATTTTACGAGTCTCTACATTCAATTTAAGTTCCCTACCGAGGGCGAAAGTAAAAATGCCAAGAATTTCGTTGCTGCAAATTGCACCACTCGCACTCACGTCTGAAGATTCGTGCAAAAGCGAAAATACAACTTGTACGTTGCCTTTGGTTGGTTAAAGGGAACGACCGTCCATTTTCTGCAGAAATGGATGTTTTGTTCCTTACAACTTAATTGGGACCTCGAATGTCCCACTCAAATTTATTACAAGAGTGGGCAATTAATATTGACGAACAATCGTGGAGTTATACAGTATATTTTATATGACAAGGTGTCAATGAACTGAAATGTGTATAGGCATAAGAAGTTTAAAATGCATTCACCTGAAATACGAAATATTCCCTATGTTTTTTATTAGTACATGTATGTGTGCTCTGGCAGAAGATTAAGTTCCAAATGGCACTTTTCGTAGTCGTGAAGTCAAGTTATGTAAATACTGGTTTTTAAACCAATTAATGTATATGACTTGACAATTGCTAATGGTGTCATTTGTGACAACTTGTATCACGATTGAGACGATTTTTCAATGTGAAATGAATTTCTGCATTAATTTTGAAATGTTTTAATTTCTTAATTATTATGAATGCATTTTAAAATGGAATGCAGATTTTGTTTCACGTATTGAAATGCTTTGAAATTGCATTTTTTGATATGGATAGATTTTATTTGTAACAGTAATTCAGAAGGATTTCTTCTTCGACCTAATATCCGTATACATTTTTCAATGTCTGTAATGCAATATTTAAGAATATCGTGACTGATTTTGATTGATTTTAGTTAATCATCACATTTATACTATGCATTTGCTAAAAGTGGTAATAATTTAACGTCATTATATTAAGTTGTATTCCAAGCTCTTCAGAAAACTGAGTAACGTTATTGTTAAAATGCATCGTATAAACGGTTTCTTCGAAAAGATTTAACACCTATAATACCTTACAAGATGCATTACCACAAATTCTTGTCACTATTTTTAATTTATACAGTATAATGTCACATTATAATTTAAAATATATTAAAGAAATGGCAATTTCAAGAAACTTTACAAGAATTCAATTTTTTTAACATGTTGTTCAGGTTTCTTTTCTAACTTTTGGAAAAATTTCCAAATATATCATTCATTGTCGAGGCCTGCGTTATCAGGTTTTACAGTATATTAGGATTTCTTTTCACGTATTGAAATCCTTTTTTCTTGGCAATTGTTCTTCTATAAATTGTATAGTGAATTATATAGGCGTGTCCAGACCAGTCTGTTTTATCGAGACAACATATAATTTACATGATCAAGGTTAAAAACATCAAGCATAAATTCACGTTTAGTTAATTATGTCCTATTGTGAAATAGTTACCGTTTTGTAACGTTATTTAACTTATTTTCCGCAACGATACTCTAATTTCATGCGCTTTTACATTAAATGGAAAACTGTACATGTTTTTTTTAATACATAATTATATGTCGATTTGGTTTTTGTTTAAAGTTCACGATTAATTTACGAAGTTATGGAGATTTTGATCGTTCATTAAGTTCGATTATTGTCAACTCAAATCCTCAAAATTGGATTTTTCATTGCCATAAATTATTTTTGTTTGTCAATAAACTCACCTCAGTATATCTTAAAAATAAATGGCGATTTTTAATACAACCCGAAAATTTAGATTTTAACACATTAGGCAATTTCTGATATTTTTATGCAACCAAGCATCGAGCTCAGCACTCTTTAGTGAAATGTTATTACAAATCATAACAAAAGTGAAAAACAATTGTATTTCATTCCTCCCACCGTTGATTTAATTCCTTTTCAAAATGAACCAGTGTATACCCGGTACATGATCTCTTGAGGAAATTTGGATAAGAAACCAAATATTTGCTTAAAAAGCGCATTTAGAGAGCCCTATATATGCTCATCGAAAGGTACTTTTCATATAAGCAAAAAATAAAAAAAAAACTTAGTTGCAAATTACACATTCCCCTTAGCAAAAATCGATAATGGGCCAAAAATAGCGGCGAAATCATGGAAATGTTTTGAGCAGTGCACCAAATAAGCATCTTTTTAGCTTAGATTCACGAACTAAATCTAATTTCGTTAAGTAAATGTCAATCTTCATTGCTCCTTGCATAGCAGACGCAAACAAAAGCCTACATTTAAATCCTTTTTAATCATGTTTTCCTAAGCACCTTTCTTAAATGAAACAACAAGGCACGAACTTCGCTAATCCTGTTATTATCTTGAGTGCATTTAATATTTAAAAATTAAGAGAAAGATATATTTAATGACAGTCCAACTGTCAGTTTTAAGCGAAATACGAGCGAGCACGTTTATAACCCCCGAAAGCATGACCTGATTAAATGGGCTTTCGTAAATTTAATTGGAAACTACTTACATGTATAATGTAGTGTAGCAATCGAGATGAAGTAGATGTAAATATTTAAGTCCATAATGTTAAAAAATATATATTTTACGATGGATATACATGTTGGTGAATATTGAGACATTTGATTTGCCTTTTTGCCTCGTATCTACTATTTATAAATTACTCTTATTCAAAAAGAAAAGAAGTATTTTTTTCAAAATGTATTTATCGAAATATGGTGTGGAATGATTTCGTAATAAAAAGCACTCATTACAATTTTTAAATACGCATTAACTCGGGATTGATAATAAAATGGATAAATTTATTTTATAGAAGATGATCATATCCTCTACAGACCCGGGAAAATAAATGTGTATTTATTCGGATTTTTTCTTCACAATATCATTTATTATATTTTTAGTGAATTATTGAGGTAGAAAAAAAAAATTTAATTGGAATTTTATTACCAGATATTAGATGTCCCTTACAAGGGACATTAGGACTGAACAATGGGAAAAAAATTAAAACAAATAAAATTATTTAAATGAATTAAAAAATTGGAAAGTTCAATCCCAATGTCCCTTACAAGGGACATGAGAAAGATGGTTCCTTTTTAGAACCAAGTATGACATTTTACATTGAAATTTTAACACAGATGCAATTTGCAGCATGTAAGTAAATTAACTAGCCAAAAAAAATGATAAGATTCCATTTAAAATTGATTGATTTACGAACATACATTCTTGCTCGTAAAAAAAACCGTAAACAGCGTAAGACCTAATTTTTGAGATTTCATAAAACCCGAAATATTAAAATGTAGTTTCAGGTTATGAAATTCTTTCATTTTCAAGCAAATAACTTTACAAATTTTGAATTTGACATTTAAAAATGGCTCGCGCGTCAATGAGAAACGAACGAAAAAAAAATCTTCAATTTTTCATTTTCGTTTAATCGCGGAACTTAAGACAGAAACTTTATAAATTGCACTTTGGATATTTCGAAGTCACCCGTGTAATAAGAATGCATTAGTAGGTTTTAAGGCAGCGGTAACTTTTAATGAATTTTTTAAAACAATGGACCTTTTGCAGATTTCGTCAACATGCATACAGTATATCACGTGACATTCCATCGCATTCGCAAGTTTCGTTAAGGTGGAGAACACACGGCCACACCAAAGAAACAAAACTGAAACATGGTTTCCGAAACAGTTCATTGTTCAAACTGGAATGCAAGTTTGGAGTTTCCAAACCGGCTTTCCGAATTTAGAGAACTTCCATTTACGTCAACCGAGTTTTCCGTTCACACAAACGGAATACACGAATTCGGTTATGGAAAAAAAAAAAAAAAACTACATTTCAATTTTCACGTACGCCCGAGACTCCCAACATGTCGCCCCCCACCCTCTTCCACGGCACGCTTCCCCGGGCGTCTCACCATTTAGCTAATCACGGTAATCTTCCAACGTGATAAACTTCCTCGTAGAGCGGCACAAATTAGCCTCTTCCGCGGGTCACGTCACGAGCAGCGCATTAGCAGCGCCGCTTTAGCAAATTGGCGAAAATTCCATTTTGCTGGGCTGCGAGAGTACGGCGCGAGGCGCGCATGCGCCAAGGGGGAGTGACGCCAGGTCTTCGTCTACAAAACCATGTGATTGCGCGAGGATGGGGTTCATTCGAATCCGGTGCCGCTACCACAGGGTCGTCTGGACACGAATTTCGGACCGAACGAGCCACTAACCAGCGCAGCTTCTTCACCCCGGGCTAATTCGTCGAAAAACCTGCAGAAATCTAGGCTCGAAAAGTCGAGTTCTCAGCCTGCTTTCAGCGTCTCTCGCATCGCATACCTACACCGAACGAGTGGAAAACATGCCGGCTTCGTGGGGCTACACCAAAGAACGTGGTAAGATTATCCGTAGAATTCCGTACATTTTTGCGTACATTTTAGCGTAGATTCGGTGGGGGTGGGGGGGAGGAGGGAGGGTAGTCTCGAGAAACGCACGTGCGACGGGGGAGAATTAAATCTGAATGAAAATATATTGGGGAGGAATGACGCATGGGTGAAAGTTAAATGGCCCGGGGGATGATGGACAAGTTTTCGACCGGTTACCGTCTCAAGGTCACGGTTCAAATGTCGACACCTGATCACTGGCGGATCTCGGTCGGAAAAAAACGTGAGATGTTTGGAGGCTGGTCGTCGTGAATTAAGAATACTCGAGTCTAGCTGGCACGTTTTTGATTAGGATGCACCACTGATGGGAATCAAAATTAATCAAATTGTTACATCACTCTGGTCGTAATGTTCGGATTGTGACAGAAAATTGGTTTTTTTTTTAACTAAGAATTTTTAGTTTTGGAACCTTGATTTTTGGAACGAAAGCTATATATATATACGTTTTGTCAAGGGAAAACACGCTCTTGAAGAAAATTGGGATTGCTCTTCAAACATGCCAATCGAAATTTTAGAGCATATGCTCAGCTTCCATATACTTGCATTAATTAACAGACACTCGTGTGTTTGGGAATGTGAATGAAAATATACCTTACTCCAGCCGTAATGTTTGTACTGTGAAAGAAAATGGTCAAATTTTGACTACACGAGAATTTTAGTTGGGTCAATCAACATTTTTAGCATAATTAAAGCTTACGTGGTCAGAGAGAAAGCATTAACGTTTGAAAAAAAATTCCGATATGTCGACCTTTGTTGTGAATGAGATTGCTTGATCTCCAATTATTATAATCGAAATGTTGGAGCATATGCTTAACGTCCGTTACGTAAGCAAATTTAAGCGTTTGAAAATGTGATTGATAATGTTACCGGGTCGTTAATTCAAAGCATTCGTACGACTTTGCAGGATTTTAAAAGCAGTCTTAACTGGCATTAATCTCGATGGTTGTGGTCAGAAATGCATTTAAAAGGTAAGTTTTATTTTTTGCTAATTAATGCAAAACAATCAGAAGGTTGATATATATGGACAATCATTTGAATACGACATATTCAAATATGTCCATTCTATGGAAGATACTAGTTTTACATCATACGATTATAAGCAACCGCCCCAAAATTCCCTACCCAACCAATTAATTTTATGGCTGATACCATTCCTCTTCTCCAGGCACTACCTGTAAATGAAGCGAGTCTAATCTGTGATGGTGGAAATAATCCCGACATTTCTGATGGGATTGTATGGCAGACCAATGAATCTATTACTCAAATAAGTGAAAATAACGTCAATTTTAATGCCCATTTTATAAGTGAGCCTTGGGTGCAAGACCATCCCAAATGTGAAGGTAATCAAATTGCAGTAAATACAGGGTCCTATCAGTTACTGAATTCTTTTAATTGTCAAGATTTGCCTTTGTTGGATATTGATAGTTCTGGCAATGAAAGCACTGTAATAGCATTGCAGAATTACTGTCTCGATCATGTTGCTGAGTGATAACTTTTTGCTTTTCAATCTCATTAACGTTTGCTTAAATGTGGGATATCTAGTCATTCCCTGTATTCTTTATACAGAACTAACAGTTAAGTTAGTGATTTCATCATTCCTATTTTTTATAGCCTACTTTTGTTTATTATTTATATTTTTTAAAAATTGTTACCACCAGATGTGAGTCAAATTATTGGCTACATGTTCGTTTTCTGTGTACAGTATCTAATTGTTGCACTTCTTTAATTTTTGAAGAATTTCTACATGGCAACACAAGAATTTATACATTTCTTAATTTATAGTATTTTTTTAATTATCTCTTTCCAAAGTTATTGGCTAGTCATATTTTCATTCATTTTTGGGAAACAAATTATTAAAATACATCAGCAATTGTGAAATCTGAAATCATCATTGAAAATATCACTTTTAATACTTCAAATTTTATCAAATAACGAGTAAAAAGACTTAATAACTATGCTAGAAGCTCAGTTTTTTTAAATAACAAATAGAATAAGAAGAAACGATCATGTTTCTTTTTCAATGCTAAATGCTTTTTCAGTGGCTTAAATGCTAAAGTTTCTGGTGAAAATTAACATTTGTAAGCAATACAAACATTTCTACTTTTCAAACTACCAAGATAATGTATTATTTGTTGTGGCTGTATGTACATCAACATGTGTAAGTACTTTTGATTATGAAGCTATTAAATATTGAGTTAAGTTTCCATTTGGCTTTGTGTTAATGCAACGTACTGAATACACAATTCATGTATGTTTGTAAGTATTAGCATTAAAATGTGGAGTTCTATCCAGGTGGCCAGCCCAGTTGCCTGCCTCCTAAAACGTGAATGTGAAGATGGTAAACTGACTGGGCACCATCTCTGCCATTATTAATAACTGAAACGAATAAATTTGCAGACGGGATCAATAAATATAAAGAATTAGGGTTATTTTCCAATAAATACATGTACTTACCAACTCTAAATCCATTTGTCAAGTTCTCTTGTCTTGATAAATTTGCAGCAACTATAAGTAAATGTCCCAATATCTGCAAGAGATTAATTCCAAATCAACATCCTGAATCTTATAAATTACAGCAGGAGGTCATGTATCTTACACCAGAATCCTTTTCTTGAGCGTCACTGAGCTTAGAAATGAATTTCTTAGGAATCACAAGAAAGTGTACCGGTGCTTGCGGATTTACATCTTTGAAAGCCAGACACTACGAAAACAAACACAAAATTATGTTAATTGCATCCCATAAAGGGTCTATCTCGCAATAGGTTTACCATTACCTTCTCATCTTCATAGATGATGTCAGCAGGAATTTCTTTGCTTATAATCTTAGAAAATATTGTTGGTTTGGTACTGTTATCTGCTTTTTGAGCACTAATCACTTCATCATGTGACAAGCATTTCGTGGACGAAAAAAAATGTCTCCGCTAGTAAAAGATTCTCATAATTTAATTTTATGAAAGTAGAGCAACTAAGCATGTTCAACCACTAATATTTTAATTGAATCGCACAAATGGACACAGATAACAAATGCCATGGGGTATATTTTAAGTCACGTGTGCAAAATCGAAACGCTAATTTGTTTAAAAATTGCACACGATAACGACATATATTCGTATACTGTGATAATGACTGGTGTTTTGGGCATTCCCCGGCAACAATCTTGCAGGCAAGCCTTTGTCAGCCTGAATCTCATGCCCCTTCCATCCATGATTGCATATACAACATGGCTACCTGGACACATGGACGCACCCTCTCAAATACCCTGGCGATCGAAGAACCAAGTACAGATCCATGAGCACTACACCAGACATGGTACTAATGTCCATCTGCGGCACGGCACATCGCCAAAGTACTTCAAATCAGCTGAATGCGTTGGCATTAAGCTCGGTCGATCTACGTACAACTCGATTCCAGCAGTTTGCCGAACTAATGTTTCTTAGTTTAGTTTAGTTTAGTTTTGATCACCGCGCCGAGGCCTTATGGTGATTTAGAGAGTCCCCGAGAGAGACAGAGGTGGGTTGTCGGCATGTTTCC